>JAUCMR010000158.1:612812-626187 GCA_032357425.1 Enteromius argenteus | reverse complement strand
CAGTTAAAATGTGTACATTGAATTGATTGTAACAGTTCATTAAGTCATGTTCACATTATGTTAGTATATAAAAATGTATCTATAAAATTATTTGTCTAAACTGAACTGTTATGAGTTCCCTGAAACCTAAAAGAAATACTGAGAATGTGCTAAATGGTTAAAAAGGGTGTGTATAAAGTGATTGAATACCTGTATTGTTCATATGTTGGAGAGAACATTTTAGAGAAAGGTACCATGAACATGTTGCCAGTTAAAAAAAATGTATTTCATGTAGTTTAAACACTCTTATGTCACTAATGCGTCAGCTATGTTGAGATGGAAAAAACTTGATAAAATGTGTTGCAATGCTTTCAATGTAAAAGAGAAAATACAGACTCTGATGGTGAAGCAGCAGCTCCGTGTCCTGTGTTTTATTAACTATTCACATCTTCCCTCATCAGGCGGTGAGGGTGCTACAAGAGCAGGAGAATGTGAGTTTGCAGATCAAAGCTGCTCTCCAACCGGGAGCAACTCATTCAAAGAGCTCAGATATCAACATGACTTAAAATACCAGCTCGAGCCGCTCACTGAGCTGATCCGCTCTAATGAACAGCAGATTATACCCTAACTATACCTTCGAAATGTCGCAAAATTTCACTTAGAGCCTGACTGATAGCTGTTCTGAAATACTAGTCTTTTGTCAACAGGCAAGAGTTTTACATATAAAAAACTCACCCACGCAATGCTATTGTGTTTGGATGACGACCAAGGTGTTGCAACATAGCTGCTCAATGGTTAGTCACTCAGTAAAGTAAAAAAGTACACCTCTGCTCAAAAAAAGACACGATTTGAGTTACACAAAAAAGTTTCATCAACAATTGAGGGAATTGAGTGTAAATCTATGGAACAACTGCTGCAACTTCTCAAAGTTCCTTAAAACAACCTGCATGCAACATGTGTGTAAGTGTACCTACTGTAGGAAAAAGGATAAAATACATTTTAAGATAATGTAATCGATAAAAAAAAACAAAAAACTTATATTATTAATTATGCCATTATATCTTGTGGAAATCATACTCTTTATTCAGAGGGCAGCTGAAAATGCTGGCATGAATCTCACTAATTAAGCACCCAACACCTACACTTAAACCAGAGTGAAAGAGATGCATCATGGGAAATTTACTGTAGGCTATATTGCGGCATATAAAAAATATATTTACACACATATAAATTATATATATATATATATATTTAAAATCGAACAAAAAGACATAATTACAACATTCTGGGTAATGTAGTTTTTCACCATGAATTCAACTGTTAAATGTGATTATTTTAAAAATAATTTGTGAATGGATGATTTTAAAGAAAGTCACAACAGTCTCCCTTTCAAGTTTATTTACTAAATATAATAAAAACAAATATAAACGCACTCTGTATGGTTCAACAATTAAAAGGAGTTTTTAAGCTTCAAAACAATAAAAGTTTAATACAGATTTAATTCTTGACTATTTTCCTGAATAAAAAATATAATGACTATCATGCATTTTAGCCATGATTTACAGAAGTCACCCACTAAAATATCATCCAGTATAACATCAGTTTATATACAAAAAAAACTCTTGGCATTAGAATCATTAGAAGACATTAAAATACTCAAACATTTAAAATCTTCACCAATCTTTTTGACAATAAAACATTATTTCCCCTATATTTTGAATTTTTTTTTAGAAACGTTACTTGAAACATTAAAGTAGTCACTGTTTTGCACTTAATATGCTTTCTATGTATATAAAATCTATGTCTATCAAACCATCGCAGCTAGGCACTTTCAATTCATTCATTTCTTAATAAACCCTGTCTCGATACTGCATCCCCTCCCTACAGAACGCCTGCCAGACTGAGTTTCTAGAACATCCCATCCTCTCTGCAGATGTCAAGAGGGCTGCTGTCCCACGTCAAGGCCATCATCATTTAATGGGCCGTTAGCTTGTTGTTTTTGGGACAGAACGGGTTGAGCTCTTCGTCCCAGCGGTGGCCAAACTGGCATATCATGTCTGTATTGGAGCTTATAACGTGTGCCGCTGAGACGTTTGCTGATCTTGTGGACAGCACTCACAGTCTCCTCTGGCCTCAGATTTTACTGGCCTGATTTTAACGTGACCTTCCAAGTGTGGCTTTTTAAAGCTGCTCTTGCTCTTCTGAAAACTGACAGTAAAACCACCTCCAACTAACCACTTTAAATAAGAACCTTGGGCAACATGTGAATATTCAGCCGAGCTAAACACCTCCACAGTATAAGCTCTCGTAGCTTGATGAGTGCCTGACATTTCTCACCTTCAATCGTCAGTTTTCTAAGCGCTTTAAGCTTTTTGCATAATTACAGGTGATAATGCATGTGCAGCTTTGAAAGGAAGGGAATTGGATTCATTGTTGGTGGCATCAATTGTCATAAAGAATTACGCCTCAATGTGAGCAATTTAAATCCACATTACGGCATGATAAATTCATAATTGGGCACAAAATGCTAAATTATCAGACATAAAGTTTCACTTTTGAAATTCAAATGAATATTAAACATGAAATGAATCAAATGGACAATAATGAGTCCTTTACCTTTTGAATACTGATTATAACAGGCTGATATATATGACAGTTTATGTGAATTTATAAGTGCGTGCTAAAAAAAATCTGCTATTTGGTAGGTATTGCCAGGTAGAATTGATAGCAAAATCATATCATGGTAATGATAAAACTGCAGATACAAGATGATACAGATAAAAGATGACAGATACAACTAACCTGGGCTGCATTTCCCAAAAGCATCGTAAGCTTAAGTACATTGTAGACCCATTGAAATGGAATGGAGCTACGATCAACTTAAGCTTACAATGTTTTTGGGAAACGCAGCCCTGATCTGAAAACATGAAAGCCATCAGTGACAATGTGGATACTAAGACATCTTCTCCTTGTGGCTGAAGTAAACAGCTAAATAAAATCTAATTTTAATAGACGAGAGAAAAACATAATGAGTCAATAATATCTTGTGCATTGGATAAACACCTGAACAGACAACTGAAGCAACTTTACTGTTGTAAGTTAACAACTATTGAATTTTGTGAATCTTGTATAAGATCGCCTAAGATATCGGTATCACCGTAATCAATGTTCCTATGTATTTCAGAGCCTAACGCGTAATCTCATCTTCTGCAACAAGAATTGCATGGTAAGCATTTAGGCAAACACCTACCAGATGGCCCAGTCCCTACAGAGACCTGCTGAAGATGTCATTCAAGAGTTCCAAGAGTTTTCGTATTTTTACCAGTTGCTTTGTTTTGTTTTGTTTTGTTTTGCTCTGCCATCTATTTGCAAATTGCAGTGAACCTTTCCAATTAAGTTTGAGTCAGAGGGAGAGAGTCCCAGTGATGCACAGGAAGGCTGTTTCACTGTGAGATAAGGCCACACTTATGGCTAAAGGCAGCTTGGCGACAACGAAAGTGATGTGGTTTCCAAATTGGTTTAAGGTATTCTGAGCTTTGCTATCGCTGAGGGCAAATGACTGTGACTGCATCCGAGCCAAGGATCATGGGATATGCCAGGGAGGCGTTGCCTGTGTTGTAGCTATATTTCCAGATTATTTATTTTGTGTGCCACAGTGTTTTTGATGCCGCTCCTGGAGGCCACTTTTATGCACATTTGATGTGTTTCTCTAATCAGCTCATTAGTTGGAATGCTATGCTTTGACTCAAAGACTGCATTGCATTTGTTCTTAAGTGTTTATCAGTTCAGTGCACATCTCCACAAGTGCTGCAATGTGACTGTGATGTCACACACTCAGCAGGGGTGCAACATCTTCAAATACAGACGACACAGTGAGTCATGCAAATTTGAGGTTTTGGGTATGATTGGGTTCATTATATATTATATATATATATAGCACAATGCTAGATTTATACTTGTAATTTGAGCCTTGGTCAGTTTTTTTTCGGTCTTTGACAGCTATCATAGAGGTTTTCTGTTTAGTTTTGACATGAATCCTAAGGGGATTTTATTTTTTTTATTTAATTACTATTATTTTTGTTCATAGTGCTGATTTTTGACCAATATGGAATCTATTGTGCATCAGTTTGACCCCAACACAAAAACTTTACGTTTTCAAACAGCATAGTTAAATTTATCCTACATCCTTGATAATAGGGTGAAGTCAGCTAAAATGGGCTATCAGGTAAATTGGGCGAAATAAGGTTGTAGCATCATACTTTCTTAAATTTTTACAGAAAATCACAATAACTGATCTAACATTGTTGATTCAACCCTTGATGACAAGTAACAATATTTTTTATTGGTCTGAGTGTTTTAAGGCGGGCAGGGTAGAGTGTTACATAAAGCTTGTCGGAGAGACTGTAAGGAAATTGAGCCCGACATAGTAAATTTCAGTCATTACTAATAAGGGTACTAAAGCAATTATAAGTAAGCTTAGCAACAAAGCAAAGGTTTATGAACAATGTTTTGACATGCTCTTTCAAATAAAAAAGCTTTAATTTATAAAAGAAACTGATGTTTGTGAAAAAAGTCATTTTAGGTAGAAATGGCTGATTAAGCTAAAATGGGCTGCATACACACATACACTTTTAGTCAGAAATTAATGGTGAAAATGGGTTTACAGTCCTAGATATGCATCCGTACAAAATCTTAACACTCTTTAAAAAATTGCATTGTAGACGTCAGGAGAAGAAAAGACAAGAAAAGAGAAGAGAAAGGGAAAGACAGAAGATGTCAGTAAAATGAGCTGCATACATGCACACACAGACACACCTTTACACAGAAATTGAGCGTGAAAACAGGTTTATATGCCTAGATATGTATCCATACATACATCTTAACAGTCTTAAAAAATACAAGCATAAACATTCATGCACACAAAAGACACAAATGCACAGAAACACACACCTATACAACATGATCAGTTCCTTTTAATTTGCATTGTTTAATTAAATATTCATTCGACTTTCTATTTAATTGAATACATTTATGGTGTTGCTATGGCACACTGAAGACAATAGTGTCAATTTACTGCTAAAAATAAAATGATTTTAGCTGAAATTTTGTTTTGTTCTCTTTTTATATTGGCCCATTTTAGCTGAACGTTGTGCCATGGTCCGAGAAGGTACCTGCTGGTACTCTAACTTTCATAATTTTAAAACTGTTATACTTTTAAAAATTAAAAAAAACATTAATATGTGTAAGCGACCCATGCTAAATTTTAAGAAAACCATTGGATCTCATGCATAACTTATTAGATATAGTCATTTACCAAAACGTGGCCCATTTTAACTGACTTCACCCTATGACCATTTTCAAATTCCGACTTTCAGTGATGAAAGCAACCTTATATTTACCGCTAATTTAGCTAAAAAGTACAGTAACCCCACATATTATTTATAAATATGAGGCCTGCGATCAGTAATGTACATGTAAATGTAATGTAAAGTCAGTGATATGAACTCATTTTTACCTGACATACTTCACTCCTTCAGATGTGATGATTTTGACATTTACTCTCATTGACATTTTAAAAGAAAGAGGGATCATTATGCAAAAGCCATTAGCGGCTTAACTTCTTCACGAAATCCGTTTAAATGGTTCACCTGTCCCGTAGCAGTCAGCGTGCGTCACGTAGTTATTTATAACTAAACTGTATACGGAAGTTTCAATTATTACAGATGACGTTTAACGTTAAGTGAGGCAAAATAAATAAAAAGTTTGCACTAATGTTCAAGACTACTTCCTGTTCATGCCTTTAAGTGAAAAAACAATATTTTTAATACTACTACTAATAACAAAACATTGCAATATAAAATTTTGGTGACAGCTTGTAATGTAAATCAATGTGATCTTTATATCAGTACAGACATAAACTGCATACTTACCGTTTCCCCCCCAGCAAAGTAGGCCTTATCCACCATGTTGGTAATTTAGAAGTCTCATAAATTTATATATCAAATATAATGCTTTATTAGGTTAAAGCAGCGCATTGTCCAACTGCTGCACATTCTATTTATGACATGCTGACGCAAATTTCAAACAATTTATAAATGTCGCTTTATCGCGTCCAGTGTAGGCAGACTTTAGCTGTTTTTGCATAGCTGTTTTCCATATAACCGAAAAACATCAAATAATAAAAGCAGAGATTCGAATTTTCAGCCATTCGAGAAGCAGAAGTCACGAAGAGTTCTGCTGATGGCCATGAGAGCTCTCAACAAGGTTGTTGGGTAAGAAAGCAGGAAGGTGTTAGTATGCTGCAGAGGCTCCAGTATTCTTGAACAGCCCGGAGGGAAGCTGAGGTGTCCATACTGAGACGTGCTGGATGTGGGGGCCAGGAATGATTGGAATATGATCCAAGCTGTCTGACTGTTCAACAGCAGGCGGTCTGAGCTGCAACATGGCAATTCAGTTGCCTTCCATTAAAGCACTTTCTACACTGTCATTTTCTGGCACACTGTACAAGATGCAAAAGAGATGTTTAAGGTGCTGCTGTTTGTAGCCTTTTGCAATAAGAAGGGAATTTGTTTTGATTAAAATTGGAGTGGGGTGAAGCAAACAGCTGTGTGTTTGTAAGAAACAAATCAATCAAGATAAAAAAAATCTATTATAACGGTAAAAAAGTCAATCCTCTGTGGTCTCTCACATCAAAATTCACCCATATATTTGTTTAGAGCTGTTTTAGGGCTTGTAAACTGTGGCTTGATCTGTGCATATTTCTCTCCTGGTTCAGGTAAGATGTCTTTTTCTCAGGAGAATGCAATATTATGGATTGAGGACTCAGTTTAAAATGATAAATGTCTTAATGATAAATTTCTTATAAGTTTCTTATAAATACACAGCTTTTGGCTTTACAAGATGTTAACTGATGAACTGGAGTGGTGTGGGTATTGCTAAATTTCTCCAAATCTATTCCAATTAAGAAACAAACTCAACTACAAGTTTCATTTGGGTCAACCTTCAAGAATGTTTAGTTACTAAAAAGTACTTAGGAAGAAAGTTTTGCAGTGCATTTCATATCATCCAGTTCAAGCAGCCTTTTCTGAGCTGCAAGCATTAAACCACTCCACCAGCCACTTAACAAAACAAATTTGTGCTTTAGTAAGAAATATAACATCTCAGTATGAACTATAATAATTTGCTTCCTGAAGCAACCAGCTGGCATAGACAATATCGATCTGTTGACAATCAGTCGATTTTGATGACGCAGCTGTTGCGATGTCTGCTCGTTTAGACAATTTGTATAGTGGATAAACAAGATGAGGACTCTTCTAAGACAGCACATGCCTCTTTTCAAGGACTCTGTAGGGATTTTGTCAGAGCTATTGTTCACTAAAGCCTCTGTGCTGTCGAAAGAATCTCAGCAGACTTTCAAGGGTTCATGCGGCGAAGGGGTTCTGGAAGGAATCCAGGCCAGCTCATCCCGTACCAAGACTTTGTTCTAGGAGTTCTCAGTCCAGCTTTCATTCATCTTTGATCATAAGAGAAGCGTCTGCTGACTTCACCGGAACAGCTCTGGTCCCCGGAGCGATCAGAACACGAGCTCCGTGTTTATCCAGCTTTCCCCGTACTTCTGTTGTTTTATTCTGCATGAGCGGTTTTTGAACAGCCAGACACAAGAGGGTTATAGAGAGCTTTACATTTTTTTCTCAGAAGTGGCTGGATCACTGGAGACCTGTCAAAACAGTCTTGATGGCACCTCGGGGACGTGTTAATAGTCTCTGCGGTAGCTGATGTATGCTTGACTTGTACTACCCTCACTCATCAGTCGTGGCGGTCACTGTCCAACTCCAACACCCTCCTCGGCGGCTTAATGCAGCACTTTTAAAGACGTGTCTGGAGAATTTGTCGCATTACTCCGTTCAGTGAGATGATAGAAAAGGCAGTGTGCAAATAGCTGCCTTCTAAGGGACCAAAATGAAACCCCTTTAGTTATTTGTGCATAAAAGCATCTACCAAATGTACTGTAAGTGTATTTGAAATGCTCTGAATAGGTAGAAAGTCAACAAGCTATACATATGACTAACAATTTATTGCACACACACACTAATTTCATCTGGAGAATTTACTGGAAAATGTAAAATATTTTTTTAGATGCACCTACCTGTATGTATGTACTGTATGCATGTATATATGTATATACACTGCCCTCCTAAAGTTTGCAAACACCCCTGACAAGGTGTGGTTTTGGATGATATCAGCATAAATCCTTATTTTTTTGGTGAAAATACTGTACATTAAAGTAACTTGACATTATCATTAATGACCAACAATAATAATTTTCATTTTGATTACATAATAATAGCAATATATACATGTCAAATTTGAGCTACTATGGGAGGAACTGGACCGTAATGTCCGTAAGAAGTGTCCAACCAGTGTGAATCATCTTTGGGCAGTCCTTCAGGAGGCTTGGAGTAACATATCAATGATTGAAAAACTCACAGCTCGGATGCCCAGAATATGCAGAGCACTAACAGCTGCTAATGCTGGATATTTTGATGAATCCAAAATGTAAGTATTTTCTATGTATCCTATGTAACTGTTTATTTAATAAAATATGTTTTCGTAGTTTGTTTATCCCAAATTAAAAAGGATTCATGCCAATATTGTCCAAAACCCCACTTTTCTAGGGCACCTTCAAACTTTTGGAGGGCATATATACAGTACTGTGCAAAAGTCTTAGGCCACTAGTATTTTCACCAACAAAAATGGTATGTGAGTGGGCCTTCAGTACCTTAAAATGCTGTATGTAGGTATCATACAAGAATATAAGACAGATTTTACATCCTAAAATAACAGGAAAAAAAGTCAGTCAGATTACAGTTTCAGCATCTTGTTTATATTCAATGGTTGTTTTTTTGGTTGTTTTTTTACGGAAAAGTAGAAAAACAAGTTCCATAATGGCATTGATTTCGGACACAAAACAAGCAATGAATGTCTTGTCACTGAAGGGAAATTAGTGGCTGAAGAAGTGGACATTACAAAGCATTACATGTTACAGAATTAATATGAATAGCTCAAGCTAACTCAAGAAGCTTACAAAGTTCACCTGGGTCAAATTTCACCCCCAAATAAAACGAAACATTAAAAATATATTGCATAAAGACTAAAGTATATTTTTAAGACCATCGAGTCTTGAGACTGTGACATGACAATAAGCAAATTTCCCATATAAAAAAAAATATATACATATTTGTTGTACTGAAAAAATTATTTAAGGGTGAAATATGACAGACACATTTTGTGCAGTGAACCTTGTTTTTACAAACCTGATTTATTTGAGGGTAGAAAAGATCACATTATGTTCATTTTATACAAAACCATGATTCACCAAAACCTCCACCCAGAAAAACTGCACAGATCGGCTGACAAACAGAAATAATATCGACCTAATTTAACCACTAACTAGGCTGTAATGGTACACACTCACGGCTCAATGGCATCACTTCATCTAACAGGCCTGGTTCAGGTTTTCCTCATGATGATGTAAACACAGGGCATACGGTGGCCACACTTCCTGAGATTTGTGATTCAGTTTCTGTCTGATTGTGCTCTAGGAAGAGGGCTGTTCAGTGTCTGTCTGTGGTTCTGTGTCCGTTTAATTCACGGCAGAAGAACTTGCAGGATTGTGGGAGGAGCTGTTTAAGGGATGCGACTTCTGCATTTTGATTGGTTTAGAGTCGCTAAACGTGGCCTCCTTTCCCTCTTCTTTTGTCTCTTCTTCTACTTTAACATCTTTCTTGCAGTTTATCTCACAATCCTGCTCTTTCTTCTTTCGTTTCTTTGGGACAGCGTGTTTATTTTCCTCTATCTTCAGCTCAATCTTCAATTCCTTCTTCCAGGCTCCGAATGGAAGGATGTCCAGGTCTCCACCTGAGCTTTCACACAGCGTTGGCCCCGCCCACTCTGGAACCTCTAATCCCAGCAGCTTCATCAGCTGAGCCATGACCTCGTCTACGTAGCTGTGGATACGCAGGTGGGCGTGTTTGTCCTACAAAAACCAAGCTGCACTGTTAAGTAAAAAAACCTGAGATTTTAAAGTGTCAATACACAAAAAATTGTGTTGTTATTTTCTGAATTTCTTTTCCATAAAATGAACATGCACAATGATTGATTTTTTTTTCATTATAGGATGCATTAAATTGATCAAAAGTGTAAAAAAAACCATTTATAGAGAATTTCTATTTTAAATAAATGCTGTTCTTTTCGTGAAATACTTTCTAAAGAACTTTCTATTCGTGAAATATCCTGGAAAAGAACTACACCATGATTTCCACAAAAATGTGAAGCAGCACAACTTTTTTAAACATTGATAATAATCAGAAATGTCTCTTAATCAGCATATTAGACTGATTTATGAAAGATCACATGACACTAAAGCCTGGAGTAATGATGCTGAAAATTCAGATTCGATATAAATTAGGATTTACAACATTTTTGTTTAGAAAACCGCCATTTTAAATTGTAATGATATTTCACAGTATTACAGTTTTTAACATATCTTTAGAGAAATAAATGTAGACATGGTGAGCAGATGAGAAATCTTTCAAAAATATTAAACCCAAACCTTTTCCTTAAAAATTGCAAGCCTACCCCCCCCCCCATCCCATTCTTTCGCCGTCTGTGAAACACTAATTTGCTTTGAATAAATGCACACTTTAATCAATCACAGGTCAGTCAGATTACAGACCGACATAACGAAACCGCACAAGAAATGTCAAATTCTATTTCTTTACACATTAAGCTGCTTTAATACCAAAAACACTACCTCCAAAACTCTGACACATGAGATAACTCATGTTGCATGTGTGTCAGGCTTTGAATTTTAAACAAGATTTAGAAAAATAAATCCAATTTAGGAACTGAGATGTTGACAGGAAGAAGAAGCAATGAGGTAAAGCGACAAAAATAACCTTCAGATGAAACATGACTCAAACATGGGCATATAACAACGCGTTTAATATTAATAGGATTAATCCATTAAAAAAACACTTCAGCCACATGATGAGATCAGAAAGGAAAGGATACGAGCTTAAGAGAAAATCCAGCCTGACTCTTTGATGAAGCTGGAAAGCTTCTTAATCAATTTTTTTTTTAATAATAAGCACGAATGGTCAGACAGGGTTTAACACAGTGCTTTTGAAGGACGCTAATCAGAGAGCGTGTTCACCACACATTTCAAACCGCTGTTTATGTTTGTTTAGGCGTGAATTTTCAGCACCGTTACTCCAGTCTTCAGTGTCACATGATCCTTTAGAAATCTTCTAATATGCTGCTTTGTGCTCAAGAAGGATTTCTGAATATTTTCAGTGTTGGTTCATTACATATTGTCACTTCTGGGCTATTTGACGTTGAAAAAAGTATTAATTTTGATTCAAATGAATTTTTTCATGTGTGTTTCCATAGAAGAGTGTGTGTTGGTGAATCATACATGTTTGGTAGGCTGAAGGTTGACTATAACCAGCTTCCCTCCTGTGCGTTTGGTTAGAAGAGGCAGATCTCCGCTAGGTTTAATCTGAAGAGATGTTCCCAGCGTCAAGGCCAGGTCAGCTCGCCTGTGAAGAGAGACAAGGAGCATCTGGGGTCTGTTGTTCTTTTCTCAGAATTGGTGAATAGGTGCCGTTCACATGTAGTTTGTTCACCTACAGTCACAATGGACACATAAATATCAAGCTGCTGGTCAGCTTCTGCATTCAGGCTCTGTGAGCATGTCTTTTTAACAGTCTGTTCCTGCTTCATTATGACCAATAAAAGGCTTTATTCATGACTCTAAAACCTTCAGGTGCTCATTATACAGCAAATAAACCATTTATTACAAATATCCTGTTGTTCCGATCCAGTTTCATTATGATTCCATTCATCATTGCATGGGTCCTTTGTTGATGCAAATCTGTATCATTATTATGCAAAACCTGTCAAGAACACGTCTCAGTCACAGTTCACCCCAAATGGCAAAAGAAAAATCAAGAAAGAAAGATGATACCTGTAACGACGTTTCAGGACCGTGTATATCATGCAATATTTTTCTTTACAACCTTATTTTAGCATTATTTATCTACTACTATATAATTTGTTAATTCATTGAATTATCTTTTCTTTTTGTATTTTCATTTTAGCATTTTTATAATGTGTTTTCGTGCTTTTATTCGTTTATCTCTGTCGTGCTTTATTTTTTTTTGCAGTTTTAGCAATGTTAGAAATTAAACTAATATTAAACTAATATTTACATTTAAGATGTATTTTAATAAACATGTTTAATAGCAAAATAATAAAACTACTGCTTTTATGGCGTTTTAAATAAAATAAATGCATAAATAATATTAGTTTAAATGTACATATTATGAACAACAATTACACAAATAAAACATGCACATTGTAATAATCTTAAATTAATAAAAGGCTGCATTTTTGTTATGTACAATAAATAAATAAAAATAAAATAAAATAAATGGCCAGGTCATTTGAAATAAAATCCATTTTACAAGAAAATAAGCAGGAGTTTTTTTTTTCAACTGTTTGCTAACTTGACATTGCAGAAAAAAACTAAGTATAACAACTTGCAACAGTGGTGAAGAAAAGACTGCAAGACATTCACAGACCAGAAATGAACCGCATGAGTTCAGCTGTAATAGCTTAAAAGCTCTGTCTTTTTTCCATTACAGTTTCTAAGCTTTCCTGAGGTCTCTTTTTAGCTGAACATCATTAACTTTAAAGTATACTGTTCAAAAGAGTACAATACTTATATTTAATTAGTTATACGCAAGGAGATAATTATCCTGTACACAACATAATGAAAATTGGTCCACTAAAAGCTCCATTAATTCCTCATGAACCGCTAAGACCTGGATGAAGAACAGCAGTTTTACAGTCACATTTTAAATAATTTTTTCAGGCAAAAAAGATTCATACCAATGTATGAAGCTAAAAAATTGTAGAATTACAACACTTGCTCACTAGTGGATTATCTGCAGTGAATGGGTGCTGCCAGAATGTGAGTCCAAACAGCTGATAAAAACATCACAATAATCCACAAGTAGTCCAGTAAATCAATTTATCTTGTGAGTGAAAAGCTGCATGTTTGTAAAAAAAAAACAAAGCCATCATTAAAGGAGCAGTAAGCGACGTTGGAAGTGGAGCACCAAAGCACACTTGTAGCCACAGGGTGTCTACAGGTTTGACCAAGTTAAATTTAAGACATTTTAAGACTTTTTAATACCATTTTCAAACAAAATTTAAGACCAAATTGAAAGTCCCGCAAAAGTCAAGTACAAAATTATGAGGATATTTTAAATTATTATTTTATTTAACTGATTGTTCTTGGGAATATTCAACAGAAAACACTATTCCAGAA
>JAUCMR010000158.1:580072-596633 GCA_032357425.1 Enteromius argenteus | reverse complement strand
GATGTGAATTTACTTTTTCTTCAGCCTGAGGTTTATTTGTGACACTTTTTGGTGTGCTTTTACATTTGCTATAAATATAACTTCTTATATTAAAAACAAACACTCAAGTTCTGTCCATATTTAAAAAGTAACACATTACTTTCCATAAAAAGTAAATAAGTAACATAATTAGTTACTTTTTTTAGGGAGTAACACAATATTGTAATGCATTACTACTTTTAAAAGTAACTTTCCCCAACGCTGTTCATAATAGATCCACAAGGCCCAAAGATGTTGTCACTCTATGTGAAATGATATTAGGGTCATTTTAAAGAGGACATTGTTTAAATAAAGTCAATTTACCCCAATCGATATCAAAAGGTAGGCCTGTTCAGGTTAATTTACACTGTTCAACATATATAGAATTTTTTTTTAATAACTTATTAACAGATGTCTTTAATCTGATAATTTCTTTTTCTCAGTTTGTAATTTATTTCATTTTTAAACAAATGTTTTATTTTTATTATTAAATGTAACCTGTTTAGTTTCGGTAATTTAACTCTAATGGCAATGTTTTCTATGCAATTAAAGTGAAATAACTGAACCTAAACATAGGAGAACCGTTTTTTGCACCTGAACTCTTCATAGTGTATATATATATATAAAATGATGCAGTGCCTTTTTGTGATGTACCACAAGGTCTCGCTCCTTTGCAGATTTTTGGGTTCTGGGGGAGATATATACTTGTAAGACTGAGTGGGAGAAATGGCCTAGAAATGACAAGGGCCTGATCTTTCTGATGTGCAATGCAAACCTGCATGATCGAGCAGTTTTTGTAATGTGGTCCTTAAAAGTCAGCTGGTCATTAAAGATTGCAGGTCAAGATTCCTGACCCATCTCGATGGGTTATTGTTGATTAACCTTACAGCAACATGAAATCCTGTAGAGTTTGAGGGGCAGGGAAGACAAGAAGCTCAGCCTTTGCCAAGTTGAGCTGTAGGTGATGTTTTTCATCCATGTCGAGATGTCCTCCAGGCAGTCTGGAATCCGTGCCGCTACCGTTGGGTCATCTGGGTGAAATCATAGATACAGCTACAGTGTTTCATCAGCACACCAATGGTAAAAAGAACCAGGTCCCAGTGATAGAGTATATGGAGAAGACGAAGGGTTCCAAAAACTGATCCCTGAGGAACCCAAGTGAGCGGTTGGTGTGCTTCTTTGTTTTCAATTTTGTTTGGCATTTTTAACACACAAGTGATTTTTTTTTCAAGGTGTACAATAAAGATGGTTGGAGTACATTTCAAAAGAAAATCTGTCTGCGTAGTAGCGCAGTTAGCTATTGGTCGGCAGGTGGCGCTACGGGCCCGCGCATTTGAGTCGTGACCGCGCACGACTCTCATCTCCTCCTCCCGTCAGGTGCGGGGGGCGCGAGCGTGACTTGTGTCGAATAGAAAGTGAGCGTCGCGTTTCCAGCTGAGCGCGTACTCTCTCCCGGCGCGTGTGCGTGCGTGTGTATGTTATTATTATCGCGCTCTCCGCCGCGCGCAGAATGGCTAGATTCACCCAGACTGAAGCGAGGAGGCAGCAGCATCCTCAGCAGCATCCTCAGCCTGCCCACGCCAGCCTGCTCCTCTCTGGACCGGGGGCGGTACCGAGCCAGGCAGCGGCACCACTGCTCCTGATCCCGCACCAGCCCCAGTACGCGCACATCACCTTTCCCAAGCCCATGAACGGCTCAGAGCCCATCTCCATCCACCCCGACAACGGCACCATGAAAGACCAGGATGCCATCAAGCTCTTTATAGGACAGATCCCGCGCAACCTGGAGGAGAAGGACCTCAAACCTCTTTTCGAACAGTTTGGAAAGATCCACGAACTGACTGTCCTCAAGGACCGTTACACAGGCATGCACAAAGGTAACGATGCTTTTGAATGGCTGGTGAGGGCTTTCAGCCACATGGGTTACCTCTTATATTATACATTAAGAGCTTAAAATATGTTGCCTCGTTGTTGTTCACGGCTGCTCACTTCTAAGCATCACATTTTCTTCTGTTGCGCATTTATTTATTCTTTATGCACAGAGCGTGGTCTTATTTTGCACTCATTCTGGTCTCTTCAATACCACGGCCAGCACGACTACAAGCGATTGACATCTGACAGCATGCATTAATGGAGTTCAAACCAAAGTCTTTTTAAGAGTAGTCTGTTTTTCATGCGATACAATGCATTGTAATTTTGCGTTTACGCACCCTGTTAGCCTGGTTCTATTAAATAAGATAAGTGATAAAAAAAAAATAATTTATAACAATAAAAACCAGTTTAAACATTGGTATTTATGACTTTATAAACGTAAAATTGCTTGCACGTTTGCTTTTTACACACTGTGCATACTACCCCTGTGCTTATATTTTAACTCATTGTGCTCCCTTATGCAATATTAAACCACACTGGATATGATTTCAACAGATTTTCATCATTGCAAGCTGTAAGGTGTCAATCTAATCTACCTCTCAGTTTGAGGGTAACATGCAAGTTCAATGTTTACTGGAAATATAAAAATCCATTATCTGTTGCACATTATTCATCACACTGTGTATTCTCATCCTCTCATTTCCCTCCCTCACATAGTTTTTAAGCACAGTCAGTACTACTGCAACTGATTTCCATCAGTATTCTTCCAGATGCCATTCAAACCTACCTCTATCACTCTTTTTCAAATAACATGGTCTATTTCTTATGTACATCATTGATGCGTTGTATTTTTGTGCTGGCTTACCCTGTACACTAGCATTTATGTAGATTTATAATAGATAGACATTATTGTTTACTTAAAATATAAGCATCACATTTGTTCTGTTTGCGTGAACACAATGCTATTCGTGTCCCACATTATATTGAACCACGCTCAGTATGATTGCAACTGATTTCCATCAGTGCATGCTGTCAGATGTCATTCAGACCCATCTGATGTTGACAGACCTCTCTTGTTCTATTTCTCATGTGTTGTGCTTTTCTGCTTCATGACAATAGAAAGGATACTAGATGTACCGTGGTCACTCCCACTTGTGTATCATCTCGTATTTTTGTGTGTGCTCTCAGAAGTAGGGCAGCCCCGCTTTGCGCACAGATGATGCATACTAAGAGCTCCCAGTGCGCGACGTGCTCTCTTCTTCACTATCTGAAATGAAACATTTGGTGTGAGGTTTCTCATTCACAGCAAAATGTGAACCTTACATTACGTGCTAATTTTTGCTTTGTGAACCAACTGAAGGATCGGTATTTCTTTGTTTGGAATTGGAGTGCTTTATTTGAGTGGGAAAGCATTATTTCTTTCCAAGTTCACAAACAAAATCTCATAAAATTAATGTGCAAAGAGAAATTAGGACATGAAATTAGGAAGAATATGTGGATTATTGTAATAACAATAAAAAAAAAGTACAGTAATATCAAAATGCAAAAAATAAGACAAAAATAAGTCAATTGTAAGTCAATTCATAAAAATGAAGGTCCTTTATTGGTATCGATAGTTCCATGAAGAACCTTTAACATCCATGAATGTTTGAGTTCATATTGAGATCTCTTCTAAAATTCTCAAAGAAGCATGTGAGATTAATGGTGTCTTTTTTCAGGAGAAAGTCATTTAACTCATTTAACCTCATTGTCTCGGAGAAACAAATGAGACACTAAAGCAATCTCATTTTTACTTGTTCTGTTTTGAGTGGGATCCAAACTGAAACTAAATTGTATTATACAAGATGTGGGATAATATTTGAAATAGTAAAAGAGCTCATATTCCAGTATTTTTCTTTAGTCTCAGGCAGGTCATCTCACTTGACTGAAGCTCTAATTTGATTTGAGAGCAACGCTAGAGGGATGTAATACATTTCATATGCATTTTAAACAGACATATTCTTGCCCAGATTTTCTGTGATTATTTCATTTATTAGTGAAAGAAAACTTAGTCCTCTAATTCATTAAAAACGTCATGTTAATTGAACTTGAAAACCCATTTAAAGCTACACACTCCTCTGTGAGTATCTACGTCCCCCTCCCTTCTTCTGCTCAAAATATTCCCTCTTTCTGTCACGCTCAGAGGCACACACATGCTCACACACACACCACACAAATGAATAATGGTTTATGCCCAAAGGAGGGTGCGAGAGGGAGGATGAATCAGCGTAGGAGGCCTGTCACACTCACAAACGTGCTTACACACACACACACGCGCTCTCTGTTGACTGCTGTCTCAGTGGGACATTATTAGTACAGTGCTGTTAGATTATCATTTACATTGACATTAAATTACTGCTATGAAATGCGCTCTATGAGTGTGCAAGACCTGCCACAATAGGCCGAGGGTGAAATCGATGGAAAACAGCATTAGATGCACATTTCAATTACTCTTTTTTTTTTACAGCCCTGCTAAAAAAAATAGCATAAGCCAGCCTACTGTGGTTCACTGGCTTTAGCTGGTTTATGATGGTTTAGCTGGTCTCCCAACCTGACCAGGTGACAAGTCAAAGCACATTCATTTATATATCACTTTATAATAACAATACAGAATGTATCAAATCAGCTTCACATTAATAAACATGAAAAGAAAGATTTTAAGGCAGATTTAAAAAGACAATAGTGTTATTATTCAGCTCAGTTTCATTCATTGTTGATTCAGTTCAGTAACTGTGAAGTAATTAAATCAAAGTTAATTTGTTATGAAGCAAACACAAGTGAATAGTTTGATTATTCAGCTCAGTGTTGATTCAGTTTAGCTCAATAATAGTCCAAAGTTCATTCAATTATGGAATAAATACAATTTCAGCTCCACAAAAGCCAGTGTCAGATCAAGTGAGTTGAGTGTTGATTCAATTCAGTTCAATGCCAGTGTCTTTTAGCTTTAAAGCATTTCTGCAGAAAACAGTTGTCATTATCAAGCTCATCTTAGTTCAGTTTTGTTCTCATTCAATAGCACCAGTCCAGTTAAATCAATAATATTACTGAATATTCAGTATGTTTTAAACCTCAGAGTGTGTAAAATTTCTCTGTAACCAACCAAACAGACCAGACTAGTCATTTAGGTGGATTGATAGACCAACTAACCTCCTTCGGCTGTTTAAGATGATTTAGTTTTCTACATGGGCAGCATTCTAAGGCATAATATGAATAACTTGTTATAGATGGTGTGTATGATGCTTTAAATTGTTGCCTATAGGGATGATTATGTTGCTTCTAAGATACTTACTTTGGCCAAATTTGAAGGCAGCATCACATGCGCCCTTCAAGGCAATCTTAAAATGCACCGCAACAAACGATCCAAGGATGGCAGACCACAAAAATAGGTCAGTGTGCAATTAAAAATAGCTGTTTTACACCGTATTTGTTTGTGTTATGCATATTTATGCTTATTGGAACATAATTGTGTTAGCTAAGCAACACGGTAACAGCAAACTCTATCAAAATCAACTAGTTTTAAGAAGAGAGTAGTTGTGTATTTGTGTGTGTGCATCGCATTAGACAAACAGCCACAGCAGTTAACATTAATCATCACAAGCAGCATGTTTACAGGCTTCCCTTTGACCCGTGCTCACATGCACACGTTTAATCAGGGTTGTCAATAAATGCCTGGATCGTGCCGTGCGAGTAGGTGCGTAAAAGCTTGTTATTCAGACTAACGTCGGCACTCAGTGACAGCGCAAAGAGAGGAGCGAGGTGAAGCATTGAGGTAATTACTGTTTAGCATGATGTCAGATTATGAAAGATGTTATAGGGAATATTGGTTTTGTGGAGAAGGGAATTGTGGGTAATGAACCTGGACTGCGTGCTGTAGACCTTCAGGCTGTACTGTGAGGTATCTTAGTCACTCTGTGCCTTTCTGTTTTATAGTACACTATCTTTTACATGCATTTGAAAGTACAACCTCATTTGAAAGTATAACCTCTTCCAAATCTGAAGTACATTGTTAAAAACAAAGGTTCTTCAGTGGTTGAAGCCTCTTCTTATCAAGAACCATTTTTAGTTTTGGGATTTTGAAGTTGCTATACGGTTAAAAAGTTCTTGATGTTCCATTATAGGTCCTTCAGATCTTTGAATGTTTTTTTGGACTCTTTGAAGCACCAGCACATGGTTTTCAGAAGAACTAGAGGATAAAAAGCAGCAGTTTGTAAGGCCTAAAAAAGACCTTTTTTCCCTTTATTTTAGGAGTAATCCTTTCTCTAGAACCTTATGCACTGAGCTGTCTTTTATAGGGATGCACCAAGTGTTCAGCAACCAAAATTGTTCGGCCGAAAAAATATATACAAATATAAAAAAAAATAAATAAATTTGGTGTTCTGCCAAGTAAAAGACTAAATTACAGCGAACAATGATGTGATGTGATCAGATATAGGCGCGTGCTAATGCAGCGAACATGTCAGCACTGTAAAAGCATTTAAAAGTGTCCAAGAAGGAAGCTACAATCATCACAAGCACAGACAGCGAGAGACCGTTTAGCACTGCATCTCAAGTCTCCGATGAGAAGAGGAAGGGTGGCTGTTGCTGGTTGATGACTGAATTCATGAAATGGCCTCAAACTGCAGACCATTATGTTTTCTAATACACGCACAAGCTGCATATAGCCTATTCAAATAGCCAGAGTTCAAAGTCTAAATCTGCACTAAAAGAGTGTTACTCGTCAGCTACTAAGTAACATTTAATGCATTTTTTAAACAACAGCTCTTAATACATTAATTATAGCACTCACATATAGATTTATTTGTACAGTAAAAAGGCCTGATGATGCCTTGGGGTCTCATAAATGGTTTTCCTGACTTATATATTTTGAGTTAAATTGCGCTTTGATGAGTTGCTAAATCATAGGTATATTTTAAAAAATGTTTTTTTAAATTGTTTTATAAGTATTATTTTTGTCTTTGAAACCCAGAAAAAACAATAAAAAGCACATTTTGGCTATTTAATTCATTCAATAGTGAAAAAAATGGCAAAATATATGGGGAAATGCAAAAACCCTTGTTCTGTATTCAGTTTGCTCGTTTGCTTCTGCTTCAGCCAAGAATTTTCATTTCTGTGGATCTCTACTCTTTTAGGTCGTGGAAGAGGTCTTTATTAGTGTATGTAAAGGTTTCCTTATAGAAGAGTATTCACATCATCTACTGTGACAGTCACTTATTTTTACTTGATTGCCACATGAAAATTTCTGCATGTCATATAAACTTAATTGGATCCAAGTCATTTTGGCATTGAATATCTTATGAATATATTATGATGATTGCTATAATGTGATGATTCTCTGCGGTTTCTGAATGATCATGTGACACTGAATACTGGAGTAATGATGCTGAAAATTCAGCTTTAATCACAGAAATAAATTACATTTTTAAATATACTAAAATTAGGGCTGTGCGATTAATTGAAATCGTATTGAAATCGTGATGTGAACATGCACGATTTCTAAATCGCCTTACAGCACGATTTTTGTGCGCTCCCTCTTCCCGCAGAATGCTATGTAAACCAATCACAATGCACGCACCTAAACAGAGCGAAGATATATGCAAAGATATGATGTCCCAAAATGTTGTCAGTACAGCCGGCTTCCAAAAAATTATACATACTCTTGATAAGAGATACCAAATGGCATCGTGAAGTTATTGTTCAACAGTATGGTCTAGAGACATTGGCTGCTTTCACACAGCAGCAGAATACGGTTGTCAATCCTGTTTTTCAGTCCTTAATACGGTTACGTTCACACACACTGTTGTCGGTTAATGAAGATTTGAAGAAAGAACTCGTGGCTAAATTGGACTCTTGTCATGTCAAACAGTGATAAAGCTTTCAGTTTTGTGGACGTCGCCACGTTTGATATTACTTCAGTCACGGTTGCTATGGTTACTGGTAAGGAATATGGGCTTAACTCCTGTTGCACATTCATACAAACAGAATTCTAAGCTGAAAAAAACTGAAGGCTGCTGTGTGAACGAGACATTTCGAGACTCACACCGGTAAAGAAAATATGGTTGTCAATCCCAAACACAGGATTGACCATTGTATTTTGCTCCTGTGTGAACGCAGCTATTTTGTTACACGCACACACACACACACACAGTATTTATTTGTTTTGTCATAAGTCTGTTCTAGAGACATTGTGTCACACACACACAAATATATATATATATATATATATAATTATATACATTTTGTTACACCTTTACTAGGTGAATTTTTTTGGCCTTATGTCTGTTTTAGAGACATGTTACAGGTCTTTTATAAAGAGCTAATTGTTCTCCTTTGAAAAAATGTTTCAGATTCACACTGTAAAACATGTCTGCATGTGTCAAAAATCGTGATTAAAACTGAAACCACTATATTGTTCAAGAAAATCGTAATTGGTTTCTTTTGTCCATATCGCACAGCCCTAATTAAAATAGAAAACTGCTATTTTAAACTGTATTAATATTTCGCAATATAACTGTTTTTACTGGATTTTTAATCAAAACAATACAGCCTTGGTGACTTATTTTGATCCTCTTGAATATCAAAATATTATGAATTCTAAGTAAATATATTTATTTAATTACAGCTTATGTAAATGTACATGTGTGTGTATAAACATGTCTGGCTCTTAAGTTGGTGCAGAGAAAAGAAGGCAGATCTTGACTCTGAAAAATGATGTCACAATTACATTTTTAGACAGAAAAGCTATATATAAAGATAAAGTAATATAATGTAATGGCTGTTTAATGTAAGGGTAATGGAGGGTATGAAGTCAACTGTAATTGCATTTCATTGCCTTTCTAAAATGTGTAGATAAAAAAACCTGTGAGAGGTCCACATTTCTGAGCACATTTCTGATCTCTGTGTGGACAGTTCATTACGCTTCAGACAAATAAAGAGATACATTTAATATATATGACATTTGAAATATGCATTTTTCGAATCACGTGTCTTGTTTATGTTTTTTGGTTGGTGATAAAGCATAGTTTTAAACCACAAACTGTCTAGATTTTGGCTGATATAGTGGCACATTGTTTAAAACACTGATCTAAATTTGTTCCAGTCCTAAAGCTGTTTTACGTTGAAGTCGTTTGAACATAATGAAGTCATGTTGAGTTAAAACTCACATTAATAAGTGCCAATAGAGTCGTTTAATTCAGAAGTAACCTCAGAAAGGTTGTCCAGAAACTGTTTGGCTCCCAGTGCTTTGTGTTTGCTGGGATGAGATTTATTTTAGAAGAGAAAATAAAATAAATTTCTACAACGGAGAGATTTTAATATAATTTATAGCCCATAATCCAGTGCGGCCTGTTTTTGGAGCGTTTGGGGGCAAACAGAGGAGATAAAGCTGTTTTTATGGAGCTACAAAAACCTTTCTTTTACTCACTTTTTATCTCGCTATCATTCCCTCTCCCTCTTTCTCTTTCTCTCTCTCTCTCTCTTTCCTTTCCACCAGCCTGTGATGAAATGTTATCAAAAGGGGATTTTAATGGAAAATGATAAGGAGATGACTATCATTTTCTGCTCCCAGAATGTATTGATCCGAGCTTGATACAACACAGATACCAAATGCACAGAATAACGCTGCCTGAATCCAATTATCTGTCTCTATCTTAAATTAGCCGGCATGTAATGCCCTGGTGTATAAAGCCAAACGCTGTGTTTCTTTCTGTAAGCAGTGTAGTTGTGCTGTACTGCCCCGGATGAACCCAATCATGACTTTGACTGCTTGTTTAACATGAAATGCCATTCGCAATCCGTTTTACTTCAGAGTAATTTCTGACTGAAACTGGATATTCACATTTTGCAGAAAAATATGAAGCAGTGAAGCTGTTTTCAACGTTGATAATAATAATAAATTTTTTTGAGCGGCAAATCAGCATATTAAAATGATTTCTGAAGGATCATGTGACACTGAAGCCTGCAGTAATGATGCTGAAAATACAGCTTTGCATCACAGGAATAAATTACATTTAAAAATATATTTAAATAAAAAAGAGCTATTTTAAATTGTAAAAAACCATTGTTGTCAAGTGTTATTTTTGCCAAGCTATAAAAACAGAGACCTTTTTGGTAACAGTTAAGGTTTTATTTGTTAACATTAGTTAATTATTAAAATAAAACATTTTACAATATTATTTATTGGTTGTATTTTTAAGTAATTTTAACAAAGAAATACTATAACAAATGTTACATTCTCCAAAAAAAAAAAATATATAAAAATTACTCATGATTTTAACAGTAAAAAACTGAAACTGTTTAATGGTTAATGTTAAATTCCTTTAAAATTTACAGGGAAAAACCGTAAACTGACATTCCCAGAATTCCCTTTATAGAATTTCAAATTCTGTTTGAATATGTTTATGTTGAATATATGATTTTATATAGTTATAAGTAAAACATCAAATTAAAGAAGCGTTTAGTTTTTATCCGATTAATCGGATAAAAATAATAATAAAATAATCACTCAACTAATCGATTATCAAAATAATCGTTAGTGCAGCCCTAATATTAACATTATATCAGAAAAAGAAAAAACTTACGGTATTTATCTGTAAATCTAACTTTAAACGGTAAAACCTAAAATGTTTTTTTACGATCAAATTCAGGCAACCACAGCTGCTGTTTTTTTACTGTAAATTTTACATATTTTTTTTACATTGAAGGTACAAAGCAGTCACTGGTACAAAACCTAAAAATGTGAATCTTATTTACCCCTAAATAATATAGATAATTTAGTACCTTTAAAGATACATATTAGGACTTAAATACCTTAAAGGGTTGGTTCACCCAAAAATTTTAATTTTGTCATTAATTCCTCATTAATACTCATTAATACCCTCATGTTGTTCCAAACCCGTAAGACCTTTGTTCATCTTCAGAACACATATTAACTCTGATTTTGATAAAAACCCTCCACAGGCAGCAACACAACTGAAATTATCCAGATCCAGAAACATAGTAAAAACATCGGTAAAACAGTCCATGTGACATCAGTGGCTCAATCTCTCTTTTGCAATGCTACGAGAATACTTTTTTGCGAAAACCCCCCCCAAGAAAACATAATTTAATCTTCTCCCATGACTTATGTCTTCCGTCATGCTCAGCGCACAGTATACACAAGCTTTAACATATTTGACGTAATTAGCCTTGTTTACATCCGGTCGAAAGCATGCGCATGTGAATAATCTGCGGCTGTTTGTGCCAAGAGGAAAGCATACGCTTACGCAGTAATGTTCTCTAAAATGACTGAAGACGTAAATTATAGGAGCAGAATGGTAGAGTAAATTATGTTATGTTTCTTTGCGCAAAAAAATTAATCTCCTATTGCTGTCTATGGAGGGTCAGATGACTCTGATTTCATCAAAAATCTCTCAATTTTCGTTACGAAGATGAACGAAGGTCTTATGGGTTTGGAACGACATGAGAGTGAGTAATTAATGACAGAATTTTCATTTTTGGGTGAACTAACCCTTTAAGTGTACAGTATATATTAATATATTTTTGAAGGGAGCAGGTACAGTGACCGTTTTGTATCTTTTAGTGTAGTTCATTAATTAATGTTTACTAAAAGAGCCCTATTGCAAAGTGTTGCTGCTTTTTTTATATGTCCCAGCTCAGCTTATAATTTCAGTAGGTGATACGTCAATGCAGGATAGTAAACTGTGAATGTCAAAACAGATTCATTGGGTCCTTAAACTAGTTTTACAAGCTTCTTAATCAGTTGTGGCATGGATGAGCTGCTAATGAGATTGTGTTGATTTATAGAGAATGTTAGTTGTCTGCATGCTGTGCCAGTGTTCATGTGTTATACTCATATTCCTGTTGAACGGACACAGGTGTGCAACACAAATACGTATGAGAGCTATTACACTCTCTGCTCTCTGTAAACGCCGTTCCCTCTGTGTGTGTGATTAGTTCTACATGAGGTGGTCTGTTCACTCCGGACACGCGGCTGCACTCAGAGGGTTGGTTTGGGTCCATCTGAATGTGACTGGTTTAATTAAGGTTTACAGGTTACGCTAGACTACTGCTCCTATAACGGCAATCATTACAAGCCAATTATGCTGGAGCTGTGAAAATATCGCTGTCAGAACAATGGACGGGAAAGCGAACAGGCTCCAGATCGCCCCAAACTGCTTTAATATTCCTTTGGATTCTTTGTCTGATCTTGGAGAGCCGGCTCCAAAGGGAAATGCTGTAGTTTTAATTCAGAAATATAATTAATTTATTTGTGTTTTAATGTTCTGGAAAGGCTGAATGTGAATATGAAGATGTAGAAAACAGGCGGAATAGAACGGGATGTGCTTCTTAAGATTTAATTAACTTTTTTAATATAATTTTTTTTTTGAAAACTTTCTGATAAGAACAAAGCCAACTTGCAAGACAGAATATAGATAATTCAGGATTTTATATATTAAAATCCACCTAATCAAGCTTATTGATAGCCAAAATGTGAATATATAGGGTGAATTGAGGAATTTAGAAAAAATCTATCATTCATTTCAATGCCAAAAGTAGCTCAAATTATGTTTTTCCCATGAACTTACCTTGAGGTTGTTAAAGGACGGTATATGATTTTGAAGAAGCCATAATTCAGTGTAAACAATGTATTATTTTTATATTATTTATTTATAATAATTATTGATATTTTGAATTAGCTTTTATTTTTATACTTTAAATTTTCATTGTGCTTTTGTCAATTTTATTAGCTTTTGTTTTTTAAATATTTCTTTTTAGCTTTAAATTATGTTATTTAATTTTAGTGCTCATTAAACATATATTTTTTATGCTTTTATCTAATATTTAAAATGTTCAGCTTTATTCCAGTTGATAAAAATGATATTTAATTTTAGTTAATGATAACACACTTCACACACAGTTAATGCTTTATTAAAACATTTTTTTATTGTTAATTGTTTATTGCTAATATGTTGTTAGTTGTAATTTGTTTTTATTTCAGTTTTAATAAGTTTAGTATTTTAACTTCCAATTAATGAAAACAATTCTGCTTTACAATAACAACACTGTTCACAGCTTGGGTTTTTCAAAATAATTTTACATGAAGTTATTATTTTTTTGTGCTGTCGTTAATTAATCATAGTTATTCACATCCAAAATTCACTTTTTTGTTTACATAATATATGTGTGTGTTCTGTGTATATTAATACACACGCATGCATGTAGATATTTTAAAATATGTTATTTTTATATATTAAATAGTTTTATAATATGAATATAAATTCATACAAGTAAATTTTTTCAAAATATATACTGTCTGATAAATATACACAGAACACACATATATTTTGCAAACAAAAACTTTTATTTTGGATGCGATTAATCACGATTAATCGTTAGACAGCTCTGGTATTTTTTTTATATTAATTTGAACCTTTATTTAATCTAATATTTACATTTTTCAGCTTTATTTCAGTTAACCACAATCCTTTGTTTTAACTTAACAATAACAACACTATTCACAATTAATGTCTTAATGTCTTAAAAAGTAGTAGTTTACAAAAGGACTTTACATTTTTTATTCATTATTAATAGTTTTTTTTTTTTTTTTTTGTATTTAGAACTCTATACAGACTATAAAACACAATAGAACAGTATAAACAGAAGCCATAGAGTGTGACATCATATCCTTTGTTATGGGATAAATGAACTCATATGCTATTGTGAGAGAGAGAGAGAGAGAGAGAGAGAGAGCACATAGTGACAGACGTGACTGATGCCTGATCATAGTGATTGGAAGTCATTTCTACAGTAGCTGCTCTTTCGGGAGCAGAGGCGTTGAGATGAGGTTACAAGGCCAGGGCAGGCAAAAACACTGGCTGGGAGGGTCGTAACCCTGTTTCAAATCTGCTATATACTTTAAATGTGGCATTGTTGCAGATTGCATGTGATGTCATTTATTTGTAAATCACTTTGAATAACAAATAAATACAATGCATGTATGTTAATTCAAGCATCACTATTACTATGCTGTGGCAACTACCCAGAATACAACTTGCATCACAACAGCAGCATCACTCTTATTTGTTGAGAACGTAAAAAACAAATCTACTTTACAACTCTGTTTTGTGATGAATGGCAGTGTGTGTGTGTTTTGTGTAGGTTTGTGCAGTTTCGTATCTGATTCTTGTCTCATTTTTACAGGCTGCGCGTTCCTCACCTACTGCGCTCGTGAATCAGCCATCAAAGCCCAGAATGCATTGCATGAACAGAAGACTCTACCAGGGGTATGTCTCTTTTAATCTCTCTCTGTATCTCTCTAATGGCTTCCTGTTTCATCTATTTCAGGCAGAAAAGGTCTAATCGTTGTACGCGGTTCAGTAACAAACTTCAGATGACACTGTTTTCTACTTCTTCTGTTTTCCCTTGATATGTTTGCAACATGCAATCAAGATTTTATTTGTAAGAACTGCTCCTATGTTTTTTGAAACCCACTTTGTGAAAATTGTAGGATTTCACTTGAAAGAGTTTTCGCTCAGAAATTACTTGTGAATCTCACGAATAATTACAAAGAAACACATAGCGAGTAATATGTTGAAAGTTTGAAGTAGATAGATAGAAATAATATTGTCTTGTATCCCATTTCCTAATAATTCTTTGTTTTATTTACAACCTTATTTACATGAAAGTAGTCCATTTCTAAAAAGCTTAATTAGCTTAATATGGAGATTATTGTCTTTTAATTATGCTTTTTATGAAAGCAAACATTGTTTTGAATCACTATGTCCATAAAATTGTTTTTTGTGATTTTATTATTAACCAGGGATTTTAAATAAGCACTTTTATTGATACATTTTGGTTTTTGGAGCATGACAGCCTCTGGTCAACGTACACTTTCATTGTGCAAAAAATGAAGATTATGATTAAAAAACAGCAGCTTTTGTGGCCTAAAGAAGATCATAGAAATGAGTAGAATAAGCATTTTTCGGGGTAAACTCATGGTAAAATCTTGCTTCATCGTCCGTTTTTCTCCTCAAATTTCCATCCCTGTAAAATTTCTGTGACGTCCGGTGGTCATTGGTTCTGAGGGCAAACACATCCATCAGATGGCAGATGTTAGACATGTTTTATTTCATTATGCCTTTTGCTCTTTACTGTCAGTCTGCTCAAGTTCACCTCGCACAGAGGAAATGATGTTTCGTGATGTGTTTCTCCTGCTAATTCAATGTTGTGTGCATGATGGCAGCAAACTCTGTCGTCTCCATTTAACACTGTTGTCTAGAAACTGCAGTTGTGATATTAAAGAAATTCCTCTTTCATGTGCGCTTAAAGAAATAGTTCAACCAAAAAAAGAATATTTGCTGAAAGGCCATCTAAGTTGTTTTTTATCAGAACAGATTTGAAGAAATGTAGCATTACACCACTTGCCTGTGTAAGTGAATGGGTGCCGTCAGTATGAGAGTCCAAACAGCTGATAAAACATCACTATAGCTCTAACCCTAATCCATCACTAACGTGTTTTTACCTTTAAAATATTGCTTCCATCTAAAATGGGTCCATAATAATATCTGGTGAAAAAGTCGAGTCAAGAGAGAAATATGAACAGAAGCAACATTTACAAGCTGAAACGGTCCAAATGGTCTTAAACTAATAATAATAATAAAAAAAATCCACTATAAAGAACCTTTTGTTAATGGAAAGATTCCAAGGTTCTTCACAGAGCAATCAATGCTAGTAAAGGAGCTTTGTGTGTAAATGGAGCTGTATACTGTATTTAGATGACGTGGGTTCCGTAGGGAGCGCTGCGTGAGTTAATCAGAGGTGAGCTATAGGGTTTGTTTGGCTCATGTACTCATGTTGGACTGTCATGAGCAGACGTGTGGCTGCACATTCATACACTCCCATGGGGTCTGTCTCTGCCGTGAGCCAGCTGCCAGAAAACACAACGCTGGAAAAGAGCCGCAGTAGATTTATGTAAAGGTTACAAACATTAACCTTGTTGGATCACACACACAGATGCAGAAAAACACAATATGAATACTACCATACAGTACATGCACTTCTGGAACTCATGCACAGAAACACACACAGAACCGTGCCTAGAACAGATCTCTTTTTACCCCAAAATCAAAGAAAGAAATAAGAAGTCATTTAATAAGTATAAGAAGTCATTTAAGCTAGTGTTTTAGTATTTCAACTGGCTGATTAAGAGGTGATTTTTCAAGTTTGTTGCCATTGTCTTGCCAATGAATAATGGATTATATATATATATATATATATATATATATATAATTTTAAGTAAATATTGTATAAATTGTGCGTTTTTTTATCACATTATTTGCTATTTTAATTAATTAATTTGTAGTCATTTTTATTAAAATATTTATTTATTTATTAATTGATTGATTGATTAGTCTCAGTATTGGCCTCATATTTTACTTTCAGCTTAACATTCAAAATCATGTTTTACTTGTTTCAAAAATGTTTCTCAATAATCTAATAAACATTACTGAAATATAAATATTTTATTGAAATATTCAGATTAAAGACAGTACAATAAATACCACAATGCTGTATAATTATTTTATTATATTTAAATATAATAACAGATATTCTTTTTTCTTAATTTTTTTATTTT
>JAUCMR010000158.1:569678-579972 GCA_032357425.1 Enteromius argenteus | reverse complement strand
TTTTTACATGCTTTAGATATATTTTTCACAATAAAATAACAGCAATTATTCAATGGATGTTATTTACTGTCATGATGAAAAAATCTTATTGAAAAATACAATTTTGATGTTTTATGGTTTGGGCTGGAATATGACCTAAACATGTTCTTGACAGGTTTCTTCACTCATATTCTGATGTCCAAGCAAACCTGCTGGTCTCACTGTAACATGTAGCACAATGAATTACAATAATACTAGTCATCTTTATTATTAATATTATTTAAGACATGTATAATGAACTCTGAGTTGTCTAAATGAGCCCGATTATAGAACCGGGTGCCTTAAAAAGGAATGAGCTACTTTTACTCTGAGGTGTGTGTTTCTGTGTATGTGTTTGGAGTGGGGTCACTGTAAAAGAGAGCAGTAGAGCATAATTTTAGGCTGGAGAGACTATTTCAGGAGCAGACGGGGTGTCAGTGGAATAACAGTCAGTCATGTGACACCTGAACTGGTTTAGAAACAGGAAACAGCAGTAACTCGCTGGCTTGTTTTTTGGCCGGCTGAGTTTCATTCTGCTCTGGGATTGGGACAAATGGTTTTAGTGAATGTGGTTTGCAAGATTTAGTTTGGGCTTCGTTAGTCACGCTGAGCCAGATGTTTGACAACTGGCATCATTTTACACCCAATCCTAATCAGACGCAATGCAAAAAAGCAAGAAGAGATGCCATTAGGGGAGGAAATCAATGGTTTCCACAAGAATATGAAGCAGAACAACTTCATAATGTTTTTTTTTACATTAAAAATAATAAGAAATATTTCTTGAGCATCAAATCAGCATTTTAGAATGATTTCCATAAGAGATACTGAAAACTGGAGTATTGATGCTGAAAATTCAGATTTGATCAAAGGAATAAATTACACACTCACAAACCATAAGTTTGTCCTCAGATGAGTTCTTGTAAACATGAATTTTGGGTTTATTTTTTGCCATTTTTGAGTCCAGGTTCAACTAAACGCAGAGTAGCAGTCGAGTTCGCAGATCTAGTGCAAAACAGATGAATCGAGGGTACAATCAATCACTTGGACGTTCACTAATATTGATTGATTCATGTTGTATTGTAATCAAAGGTGCGAGCTCAACCCTGTTGTTTAATTCACAGATTTCCCATGAAGTCAGACGCCTCAACTGAAACATCTGAAGGAAATTTATGGTGTGCGTGTGAGCCGTTTCCTTACTTTCCTTTTATTTAAGAGCTCTATCGGGTTGTCAGATTGTATTGTTGTACTATGAGGAATTATTGCGCTCTGGTTGGTTCAGCCACAAGAACTACAATATAATTCATAACTAGGGTATTTATCAGAGAGATGTCTGGGAAGCAGGAAGAGGAGAGAGACGGAGCGCAAAAGAATATAAATAGAGGGAGCTGGAAGATGAATAGAGTAATATGTGCAGGAATACGCCGGGGCGCGTCGAGTTTAGAGGAATGGAAAGTAAAAAGAGAGATGGTATATGCAAACAGGGTGACGAGGGTCATGTTGACAGCCTTAGGCATATATGTGCACTTCCATGTGTGTGTATGTGTGTGTGTGTGAACAGAAAGCCACAGCCGAGCGGCTAGAGTTCTCGCATCTCCATTAAGCGTCTGTGGAAAGCGGGCATCAGGGCTCAAGAGGTCAGAGGAGGAAGATGAGAGAGACAGAGAAGCAGCGAGTCTTACACTTGTTTTGCATTCGTACAAGACATTATTGGACAGCTGGGACTGAAAGGCCATTACTTTTTCATCTCAAATAAAAGAACATAGTAAAATAAGATCAGAGGCCGGAGAAATACATATGAATCTCCGCCGTCGGCACGTTTGGTGCTAGCCTGACATCTGGCCTGTAATTTTTCCAATCTTCATTTTATTTTCTCCAATTTTCATATAGTCAACATGAAACACAGGATTTCTACAGTCATGGTAATCCTAGAAATATCAGGAATTGTATATGGAGATTGCTGGTCATGTAATTTAGTAAAATCTTAGAAATTCATGGAAATTTCTCTAATACACACACACGCACACGCACACATATGTATGTACTGTATATATGTAGTATACAGTAGTCAACATACAGTATAAGTCTCTTAACTTATATTTTGTATATTTTATGTTATAAATATATATATATATATATATATATATATACATAATCTTTAATAACAGTATTTCACAATTCTTTAGGAGAAATAAAAATAAACACAAATAAGAAATATACAAAAGTGAGTCAATAGTGGTCTTTTTTTGGTCTGTTTTTTTATATAAATAATTAGCCATTTATTGGCTACATAATAAATAAATAAATAAATCAGTCAATTAATGCATCAGTTTCTCATTAATATGTTTTTACCATCCAGTAATCATAAACAACTGGAAATATCATGGAAATGTATTGTTCATATGGCGTATGGACCCTGGCAATTCGCTACCTGTTGTACTTTTAAGGTTGAAAATATGTCTTCATGTTGACTGTTGACATGATTGACAGTTTTTTCATGTAGAAATCGTTGTGTAGCAATTATGCATAAATGTTTGGCAGAATTCTGAATTTACTGAAAATGATTCAATGACAACAGTGAATCTGAAATCAATTCAGTTCACTTAAATTCTGTTAAATCAAAACCCTTTCCATTCACTTGAACTCAGCTTACATTAATTTGTTTTAGTTCAGTAAAATGTATGAATCCCTGCAGGGCCAATTCACAGGAAGGCACAGCGGTAACAGGAAAAACCATTGTGGACACACAGTCTGCATATATTTAGGGAAATTAAGGAGCAGAGGAGAAAAACATAGAAATGGAGGCCTGGACTTCAGTGGTGCTTTGTGTGTTCGATTATTAGTATGAAAACATTTTATACCATAAACAATTCTGATGTTGTGTTGAGTCTCCAATGCAAAATCTGGACTCTAAAGCAAAACCAGTTGAGTGTATAACGTGGCTATAGGGGTCTATATAATGGCTTTCATCATCATGTATAGATTGTAAATAGCGGTTGTGCGTTTTTAATAACTCTGAGGCTTTGGGAAGGATCACAGCTGGGAGTCAATCTCAATAGAGCTCAGCTGTAGATACACAGGATCTCTATGTGTGTGTGTGTGTGTGTGTGTGTTCTCTATCCGCTGTTCTCGACATCCTTCAGCACAGCACAGCTTGAGGGATCTATAGTTGCCATAGAAACGGCAGCAAGCCTGTTATCAGTGTAAGTGTAATGAGAAAAAAATGCAATTTCAGCCAGCACAAATAGACACTCACGCAAACACGCTGCCAGCGGACAACCGTAGTTACACCTCTGCTTTTCTTGGCTTGTCATGTTTTACAGTTCATCTAAAGGCAGTGTATATTCCTCTGACATGCTCAGTTGAGTTCAGCGACAGTTAATCTGCATTGAACCAAGCGGAAGAATAAAAACGGACACAAATGAATCAGACTTTGGTGTGTTGGGAAATTTGAGACATTTTTGAGATCTCCGTAGTTCTCTGCATCGTTGTTTGGTTACAGCCCTTATGATTTTTGCTTACGGAGAGTAATATCATTCTAAGACTTTGTGGACATTTCTGTGAGTGTGCAGAGCTCTAAATGATTTAACTGGTTAAAAATAACTCCTTAAGTAAGTTTCTATAAATTATTATTATTATTTTTGAAGAATTCTTATTCATTGATGTGAAAAGGAAAAATATAGGTCATAAAGTCTGGGAGCTCTGAAGCTCTGAGGTGAAAAAGCTGAGAAGCAAAAGTTTCTTCGCTTGTATTCTATATTTTATATAATATCTATAGTTTGTCCTATAATTCCTTAGGAGAAATAAAAAACAGACACAAATGAGTCAATAGTGGTTAAACAGTAAGAATATAGAGCTATAAAATAAATGTTCGCTCCTATTCAAAAGTTTGGGGTCTGTAAGAGTATTATTATTATTATTATTATTATTATTATTATTTATTTATTTATATATATATATTTTTTAGGAAATTACTTAATACTTTATTCAGTAAAAAAACATTGAATTGAACAAAAGTAACAGTAAAGACATTTATGATCTTAAAAAAGATTTATATTTCTATTTTTTTTTTTTAAATGTGTATGTGTGTGTATATATATATATATATATATATATATATATAAATAATATTGTATTACTTACTAACAGTAATAATCAGAAAAGATTATTCTTATAGTCTATATTTAGAATGTATATATATATATATATATATATATATATATATAAATATAGGATGTAAGAATGCCTTTTTCTGATTATCATTACTTTTTAATTATTATTATTAATAAGCAATCAAACTATTTATTGTACATCTGTATGTCTTATCATGTTATCGATATTGCTTAATAAAAGTAATAAACCATGTAATAGCACATTTTATGTTCATCACAGTTTCTTAATTCTGCTTAACAACACTCATTAATCATGGTAAAATCACAGTAAAGCACAACATCTCATGGTTTAGTCCTTTATTGAGTCAGTAGAGCCACTTAGCGAAACTAGTTCTGAGTAAATCTGCAATTACTCGTCATAAGTCTTTTCTTTCCCGTGAGCTCCTGTGTTCTGCGATGGCATGAAGGCTGAATATGAGAATGGGGCCTTTTACATAACAAGTCATAGAGAGAGAGCGTAAGAGAGAGAGAGAGTTCCATGTTGCTGCCACTTGGCGATGACCTACAATGTAGGCGCACAGAGTCACACATCAAAACGAATAACGATCCAATGCTGCGCTCATGAATTCTAGGTCACTAAGTCCCGCCCCCATGCATGTTTGTCTTTTTTTCATTTTTAAAAGTGCAGTAGTAATGTGATGTGCTACTGGAGTCGGCCTGGGGCGAGTGTGTGTGCACATTTGTTTATAAATGCACTTTATCAGATGCGTTTATACATATGTATGCTGTGATATATTGTGTGTGTGTGCCCCTCAGCAGCTGGAGTTGTGATTTCTGCTGACAAATTCTCCATGTTGTCCTTCATCTTCAGTGGTCACACCACATCTGCCTTAAAAACAGACATGTGTGTGTGTCAGTACAAAGGCTGGATGGCATGAGGGTATATACTGCTTTACATACGGGAGACTAGTTTAATATTGAAGACATCCCAGAATTCTTTGGGAGAATTAAAAACACCACAAATGAGTAATTAGTGAAGATAGAGTAACAATATAGAGCTATAAAATAAATGTACTTTTATTCAGAAAGGATGCATTAAATTGCATTCAATTATAATGTCTTATCCTGAAAAGAAAATCACATACTAAGCAGCATAACTTTTGTTACTTTTGATGGTTGTGTATATTGGAAGAATTTGATGAAAAAAAGTTTGCATTCATATTGAGATCTTTAACTTTTATGTGAACACTTGAGACTTTCTTCTGAGAAGAAAACCAGGGAAGCGTTAAACATAAGAATACATCTCCATTTAGTCTCGTTGGTGCTTGAGGGAAAAATAAAAGCAATGATAATATGATCATAATTAGAATGTCTCTTTTCTATTAACTTTTACATCTTGCTCTTTGTATTTGTTGGTTTATTTAGTCCTGAAGGGTAAAATCCAGCATATAAAGTGTTGGTATTATTAGGACTTTATTCACCCACAAAACAATGGCAATATGATATTCAAAATCAAAAGCTTCAATCTCATTGTGCAACTTCTGCAGAATCTTTTTGAGTAAAATGTTGATCGTGAACTTTTTTGATAAAGAAGTCTCTTATGCTCACCAAGATGAAAAATACAGTAATATTGTTTAAATATTTTTATCATTTGAAAGAACCATTTTCTATTGCTATAAATGTTAAAATGTAATTTATGTCTGTAATGCAAGGCTGAATTTTTTACGTCATTACCTCAGTCTTCAGTGTCACATGATCCACTGATTTGCATAATGCATTATTTTTAGCTTAAAAAAACATGCTAATGGAAAAACCAATTGTGCATTTTGTGATATTTCCCATGCACGCTTTTGTGACATATTATATGGTAAACTTATTTGTTTCCTGTAGATAATTCCATATCAGTGATGTGTGAATTGTACTCAGGATGCTGTGTTTGTAGGCTGCTCAGTTTGGAACAAAACCTGTTCTATCTACAGCGTGAAAGAAGCTGCAGTGGATCTGTGGTAAATGTTATTGACAAGCGGCTATTTCAGTTCTCGCTCACGGCTGCCAAACGCATGATGTAGAGCTGCTGTGTTTGGCACCAAATAGTGCTGTCATTTTGTTTGTGTTCGTGAGCGTGATGCTAAGCTCTCAGTGTCCTGCTTGATTTAGTGAAGTTGACGTGAAGATTCTTTCTGCAACACCTCAAGAGTGTCTGTCCAGTCCTGAGTGAGCCATCGTCCTCAGTATTGCATTGTATATAGGAAAATTTGAAGGGTTTTATTTTTTTCTTGTAATTTAAAAATATTCAATGTCTAAACGTTCTTATATCGAGATGTTTGTTTAAATATCGGGTTAACTTTTTTTTTTTTTTTTAAAGCCTGCATATATAATGCATTTTAAAAGTATTTCTAATGCTTTAATTATGCCTTGTAATGGACCTTATAGTGCATTGTTGTCTCATGAGTAATTATAATCACTGTTATAATACATTATAATAACCATCTGTTCATACGTGCAGGAATTATAATGTATTAAAACACATGACAAACAACCAAATTCAGATGTAACAAAGAATCATATAATACATTGTTAATGAAAAGATCTAATGAATTATGAAATACATTATGAATGCCTTTATAATGCATTATACATAAACACTTAAAGTGCTACTGATATTGATCATGGAAAGCAAATAAGCTAAATACATTTTTGCAGTGTAACTGAATTATGTTAATGCATGAACAAAATCCACATTTAAAATCAAGTTCTGGTTTTATTTAGGACTGAATAAGATTTGCTTTTGTTAATGTCCTCTAGTGTTACATTATCCACATAATTCATCATATTTTCATGATCGATATTGTCTTCAGTTTACTTGATAGATGCTCTCAGTAGAGTTTTAAATGCTGGGGTGTTAGTTTACAGTGACAAAACAATCCTATCTGAATGAATGTGTTTATTTGATTGGTAGTTAAATCTTATTTGAAGTGCTTAATTACACACAAATGCATAAGCTGAACGAGAGTAATGTTTTATACTAGTGTTACCTCAAGATATATGCACTGACTTTGTTTGCTAACATCCAGTAGCACAGTGTACTTGACACAACAAGACAGTGTGCACAGACTGTGTATAGTAAACGCATCAGATTATGGGGCGAAACACAAAAGCAACAGACAAATGGGTCACTAGATGATGACAGAATATTTATTTTTGGGTGAACTATCGCTTTAATAAACCACAAACTGGATTGTTCCTCCTCCCATCCACCAGCTTATTTGTGTATGAATTATTCTGCCAAAAACATGAGGGTGTGAGAGCGGATGAAACGATAGCTATGGAAGGATTAAAGGAATCCTGCTATAAATGGTCTGTTTTGTTCCTGATTAGCTTTATGAATTATAACGAGACTGGAGAATCTCATTTTCCTCTCTGTGTGTGCTGTCGTTTGGCTTTGCCAGTTTCAGTTAGAGAGAATATGTTAATTTTAAACATGAAACATATACATACACGCGCACACACACACACACACAAACAGACGTCTGTTTATGTTCCGATGCTGTTTATGCTTTGTATGAAATCACAACCTAATGATATACACATACACATATCACATGTAAAATAGTTAATACTGGGCATTAAAATGAAAAATACCGATTTAAAATGAAGTGAAATCTTTTTTTTCTTTTTTTTTAAGATTATTTTTTTGCCATTTTTAGCCTTTATTAGTTAGGACAGATCAAAGTGGACAGGAAGTGAATTGGGAGAGAGAGAGGAGGAATGGGATCGGGAAAGGTCTGCGAGCCGGGAAGCGAACTTTCAACGCCCGAAGCACAACGGCGCTATATGTCGACGCACTGCCCACGGGGCTACAGGCGCCGACATAAAATGAATTGAAATCTAGGTTATCAATCTATCTGTCTGTCTATATGTATATATTGCAACGTCCTTTTCCCAATATAGCAGTCCTGAGTTTTGCCTGAAGAGTTGGAAGAACACCTGATAAGAGATCAGAGACCATTCCCTCATCCAGAATCTCTCCAGATCCTTCAGAATACCAGCTCCATGTTTGTGGTGCTTCTCTTTAGTTCACCTCACTCATTTTCTGCAGGGTTCAGGTGATAGGACTGGGACGGCCATGGTAAAAGCTTCATTTTGTGCTCAGTGACCCATTTTTTGTGTTGATTTTGATGTTTGTGTTTGGATTATTGTCCCAATGGAAGACCCAATCATGGCCCATTGTAAGATTTCTAACAGAGTCGGTCAGTTATGGATTTTTTATCTGTTGGTATTTGATAGAATCCATGATGCCATGTGTCTAAACAAGATGTCCAGGACCTCCAGCAGAAATATAGACCCACAACATCAAAAACACAGCAATATACTTCATTGTACACATGGAGTACTTTTTATCCCTGTGTTCACCAAACCCATCTTGAGTTATTTCTGCTAAAAAACTATTTTTTTTTTTGGTTTTATCTGATCATAGAAGCCAGTCCCATTTGTAGTTCCAGTCCTGTCTGACAATTTAGTATGCTGAAGATTGTTTTTGGATGAGTGAGGAGAGTCTTTAGCCACTCAAACTCTCCTCCTCACCGTGCATTAGAACGATATAGACACACGTCCTCTTCCAGGCAATGTCTTAACATTTTATGTTGATTGGAACCTCTTAATTATTGCCTTGATGGTAAAAATGGGGATTTCAATGCTTTAGCTTTTGTCTTATATATATATATATATATATATATATATACTGTATATACATATATATATATATATATATATATACTGTATATACATATGTACTCACACACACAGTTATTTATTTATTTATTAAAGTTTTCAAGCACTAAAGTTTTGTTTCGGTACACCCAGTCATGAACACATCACATGTAAAATGATTATTAGTAAACAATAAGATAAAAATATACTGCTTTTTAGTAAAATAATAATCCATGAAAAATTAAAACTAAATGAAAAAAAAAGAGAGATAAAAATAAGGAATAAATAACTAGGTAATTAATTCTTGATCTTAAACATTTTTACTTAGACATTTAAAAAATTATGTAATTAAGAAAAAAATATATATTTATCTCTCTTTCTTTCTTTTTCTATATATAATGTCTACTAAACACTAATAACCCTGTTGTTTTTATGTAAATAACTGTGGTTGCTATGAGTTTTGTTGATTTCTTAGCTGTTGCCCTCATACAGACAGTCAGTTTGACTGAAGACACAATAACCCTGACGTTCTCTTCTGCGGTAATATTCTCCAGCCTCTTAAGATCCACTTGTTGATAGCGAGAGAGACAGGGGTATATTACAACCTAAAGGTCACTGTCTCAGGCCCCATTACTGTCTGAGATGCTTTATCATTCCCAGAATATCATAAGCGCACACATCTCTGCCTTACTCTGCACTTCATTTCTTCTGTTTGCCTTCGCAGGCCTTTTTCATTTTCACAAAAGATGGAGCTATTCATTTTGCTTTTGCGTTCGGCCCACCTCACGACAGATAATGTGGCTGTAGCCCACAGGAGGGAAGAGCGTCTCTGTCTCTCCGTCTCTCCTCACCGCAGCTCTAATGCACGGGTAAAAAAGAAATACGAGTGTACCTATAGGAGATATAAAAAGAAACGCATAAAGCCAGAAAACAAGGAGGGAATAGTTCACCTCAGAATGAACGTTCTGTCATCATCATGAAAGATTATTTGTGACTGGGGCCCTCAAGCTCCAGAAATGGCAAGAAAACAGTATTATATACAGTATGAGGTCAATGTGATGTGAATGCTGTATTCCAAGTGTAATTAGATATCTAATCATATCTTTCTGTGAGAATCAGAGCCATATTTACATGCTGCAGATCTGAAGCTCTCAGATTAAACGTTGATCCATGTGAAACTGATGTGATGCATCAAAAGGTGCTGTAAACAGCACACACAGTGTTTTTAGGTACACAATGTAAATGTAAATCATAAAAAGTTATTAGATGACTTCAGAGTTTAGATTAAGTTTTCATAAAGTTCTGTTTACGTTAATGTTTACATTAAAGGAATAGTTCACTCAGTAAAATTAAGTAAAATTCTGTCATCATTTACTCACCCTTAAAGGAGCTGTATGTAAGAAATTTATTGTAATAATCATAAAATGTCTCTGTTATGTTCAACAGGCATTAAGAAA
>JAUCMR010000158.1:505709-518107 GCA_032357425.1 Enteromius argenteus | reverse complement strand
TTATGAGGGTTGTATGTTACATGTAATGTTGTTAAATTAATGTTTATTACATATTTCAGTTTAATGAGTCTCACCATGATGGTGTTTAGTTCTTGTGTGAATGACACTGAGCACCTTCTATATATGTTCATATTTGGTTCATCATGTGACTTCCTCGTCACCACCTGAATTTGGTGCTTATCAGTGTATTTCAAAGCTACAAAACAGATTTCAGTACTTTAATAAGTTTGTATATTAACATTATATTGGTTATTATAGTTTAATACCAGAAATTAAGTTTTTAAACTGTAATTTAATGTAAAACCGTAAAACAAAAAATATTGTTACCTTAAACCACAAGTGCCATTTTTTTACCATAATTTTACAGATTTTTTTACAGTGTATATTAACTATACTAAAAACTGTTTTATATTGGCCTCTAACTTTAATATTAATTAACTCCATAATACAATCTTTAGAATGTAACAGTTTAAATGTTTTTTAGAATGTAACAGTTTAAATGGTTATGCTACATTGCTTATTCATAATTCATTTTGTACCTTCATTGTGTTGCAAACAGCTTGGACATTCAAAATATTCAAAGTCCTACAGACTTAAAACAAAACTGGCTATGCCAGACTTTTTTGGGTTGAACTAAAAGAGAATAAATTTGCGATGTCATCTGCAAGGAGAAAGTTACATCAACACTTTTACTCAATGAAATTAAGTTTTCCTTTCCTTTGAATGTGGCAGATATCAAAAGACAGTGACTCAGTGGCTTCTTCAATAAATTTCCAATTATAATGAAGGGACTGATGTGGTGGATGACTGAAGGCATCAGTTCATCTTTATTACCGTCAGTTAATGAGAATCAATCTCACTCTCGTCTCATCTGAACCCTCTCAGGGTCAGAGATTATGAATTAGAATTCTCGTAATGAACTGTCTTAATGTGACCGTCTGGGAGACTATCACAAGTTTTTCTTAGCAGAAGGTGAAAGTCTGACGTGAGTTAAAAGTTTTAGGGCAGCGGCCTGTGAGCGATATGAGACGAAATACGACGAGAGAGCGATAAACGGACAGATTGATTGTGTTGAGGCATGAAGGACAAGCATCGCGTCTGCTGCATCCTTATAAATCCCGTCTGTGGAGTAAAAAACACCTGAAGCTGAAGTTTGACTCTCCGACTTAAAAGCCAACAGATCACTCTTTATTCAAGGTAAACCAGCACTGAGGAAGCACAGCGTTACTTCACAGGTCTTTGTCAAAATACACTGTTTAGCATAAAACTAAAGTTAGCTTTATACTTTGTTCATCTTCATCTTCAGAACACACAAGAGATTTGATTTGATAATATCCAGGAGCTCTCTGTTCCTCCCATCAACAGCAACGCAACTGAACTGTTCCCAGGCCCAGAAATACAGCAAGGACATCGTTAAAACAGTTCATGTGACATCAGTGGCTCAACCTCATTTTTATGAAGCTAGGAGAATACTTTTGTGCTCAAAGAAAACAGTAATAATGACTTTATTCAAGAATTCTTCTCTTCCAAATCACACCTTCCACCATTATCAAGAGTAGCTCTGCATGTAATCAGCGCATTGCTGTTGCTAACATAGAACATACAAGCGCTGAGCCTTGTTTACTGCAAAGACTTTCCATAATGGCGCCCTAAGGTGACACGAAGGAGAGTAATTGTTGAATAAAGTCATTGTTTTGGGTTTTTTTATGCACAAAAAGTATTCTCGTAGCTTCATAAAAATTGTGTTTGAGCCACTGATGTCACATGAGCTGTTTTAATGATGTCCTTGCTGCATTTCTGGGCCTGGGAACATTTCAGTTGCATTGCTGTTTATGGGAGGAACAGAGAGCTCTTGGATATTCTCCAAAATCTGTTGTGTGTTCTGAAGATGAACAAAAGGTTTACAGATTTGGAACGACATTAGGGTGAGTAATTAATGACAGAATTTTCATGTTTGGGTGAACTATCGCTTAAAGCACCATTTTTCTTTCTGTTTTGTAATAAAGAAACTTATGTTATGATGACTTAGGTTAAAGTGCTACAGGCACATACCTTATTGAATAAACACCCAATCTTTCTCTCTTTTATTTTCAATATGATGACTTCTTTGTTTAAATATGATATTTGGTGACATACATGCTAACAACTTTTTACTGCAATCGGTTTCCTCAAACCATTTAAGTAGCTATATAGTTGGTAAGACAGAATTAGTTATCTGAATTCAATCTGATTGAGTGGAATAAACTTAAAATGTTTAATGTTTATAGTACTCATATTATTTGGTTTTTCAAAACGTAAATTGTTTAAGGCAATCGGTTTCCTCATTAACTTGTTGGGTTTTACAGTGGATATTAAGTGAATTTAACCCCTTTTAAACCTGTTAATTGAGCTATAATGAAATGTATTATGCTTTCCCTACTGAAAGAAACAGCATATGCTGGTAAGGTAGGTTTTGAAGCTGGGATGCTGGTTTAAGCTGGTCCTTTGCCAGCATGTGACCAGCATGAACCAGCTTAAACCAGCATCAAAGCATCAAAGCATACCTAACCAGCATATGCAGTTTTTTTAAGCAGGGTTGTTAATTTAAACATTATGGATTCAGTAGCTATTATTGAGAAAATGTTAGCCAATTGCTTATTCTTATTTTTATTTTTATTCTTCGAAAATATTATTATAATGCAGTTTAAACCAAGAAAAAGACCATTTAAATGGCATGTCTTTGAAATGCCATGTTTATGCATTGCCTTTACTAAAACATTGCATGTCTAGTATTTGTAAAATATGTTTTTGTCCTGTTACTGCAATACTGTGAATACATTAAAGGTAAAATTCAAGGTAAAGCTCCTCCGAGGATGTACACCCATGATGGGTATATTTATTGAAATGGGAATTGTTTTGGTTTTATTGGAAACTGAAATGGTCCCTGTGTGTCTGTGCTTGTCATTACTTGTGTTCTGTTGATGGCATGTTAAAACCACTTAATCCTAATTGGATATGGCCCAAAACACACTACAGGTAATTGTTTTAATGGTTAACAGTTGGTTTTTAATTGTATATGTAGTGGAAACTGTTCAGACTTCTCAGCAGGTACATTTTCTTTTTAATACATGATGTGAGCTGAGTATGTTGGTTTGCATTAGGATTGGTGTGTGAATGATAAATATATCATCTTAAACTTTCATAGTGAATTTTAACCCCCTTTATGTTTGTTAATTGTGGTTTTTTTTTGCGGAAGCAAGTTGCTTGAAATTTATTCAAGGTAAACCACAATTGAGGAAGCAATGCATCTACGTTGTTCCTCTTCTAATCATTCTCATTTTCAGGATTACATATACAAATGTTATTATTATTATTATTTATTTTTTTTTTTATAAAAAAAAGACATTTAAGCCTCTGGTGCTCATTGTTTGTTTTTGACTAAAAAAAGAAGAGAAAAAAAAGTGTTCTTGCTTTGTTTTTTATGTTTTGTTCTATTTGAATTAGGCCTAAATGGAATGGTATATGAATGTAAAACGATGGACACCATTCAAAAATTGAACTCTTGTACTCCTTGTGGTCAAAAATGACTGCATTGGAAAAGTATGGGATAAAGAAATGCATCCAGTGAAAATATTTTGTACTGTTCACAAACGAAATTTTACTGAAAGCAAATTTTTGCGATAGCAACCTCAAATTTGGAACACAACTTGTTTAGATTTGTGGATTTTATATTCACGTTTTGGGAGGAAAAACAAAAATATATATATTTCCTATTTAAATTTTTTAAATATTTTGTGCATTTTTCATCTCAAAACTCTAACTATTATTTTATTTATATATTTTTGAAAAATATCATATTCAGGTTGAAACATTAAATAAAACATAACTGAACAAAATACAGAATAATAATTTCACTAGCTAAAGGAAAAAGCCCTGATCTTTGACCGCCTCATGAGGAGCATTTGAAGGGTTAATGCTGAAAACAGTTTATATCAGGCTGCACAGGTTATTATTTGCGAGTAATCTGCTGGATCTGTGGAGAACTGGAGCAGATATCAGATCTGTGTTTGTATGGCGATGGATCTCTGTGCTCTGATGAAGTGTTCATTTGCTCGTCGCCGTTTTGCTGAGCTCTGCAAACCAAAGTGCTGAGTCTCTCCCATCACCACTCCATCCCGATCAGATTTTAATCAACAAAAACTTTGTTTTGGACAGCTCTCCCACAAACATCCCATCACAGTGGCGCTCTATACATCTCACTAACAGCCGCATTAGATCAGAATAAATTTCTCTGTGAAGAAGAAGACAAGAAAAATCAATCCCCTTTTGCTATTCTCTCAGTCATTTGTAAAGAGATTGTTAAAATGAAACATTGATCTGCTTGCCATCTCTTTATCAGGGACATGAGTCTGAGGTTGTGACCTCTAGATATCTAGCAAAAGTAAATGTTAATATGCATACAGGTTTGTTTTTAAACCAGCCTAGCCGTAATCTCAGAAAGTTTATGTGGCAGACAAATACCGTTGTGATTTATGAGATCTAGAGACTATTTAATATTTCAGCTGACGTTAAATTAGTATCACAAATCTCAGAGGAAGAACGCATTTACAGAATGAATCACACCACCTCAGTTCTGCCTAAAAATATCTCCGGATGTAAATTTTGACGTGTCCTTGAGCAAGAAATGCCAGGGGTGAGACGGGGTAAAAATATAATTTCCAACCCATTGATTTCCCCTGGTCAAGAATCTCTTACCCTACAGTGCCACTGTGTGGTTGAATGCACAATTTAGTGGTTTCCTCTGTCCAGTCTATACATATTTTTATATAGCTATTTCACGAGTTCCCCCTTCCTCATTAAATAACCAATAGTAAGCATGTTTGGCGTGCTGTCTGGGGGAGCAGGCAGAGAGCCCGGCGGACACCGAGCCCTAGGGGATCAACCCCTAGGAGGCAAGGGCTGGGAAGAGCTCGGAGCCCGGCCTGGTCACCGTGTGCCCCCGAGAGGAGGGTGGGATGGCTGAATAGCTAGGATGGCAAAATCGGTTTGAAGGAGCGATGGTTGTTAAAGGCTTGAGCCTTAACTGAGGAAGCTGGACACCGGGTGTCCCCAACTATGCAAGCCGAAGTCGACAGTGGCAAGGAACCAAAACTCTCAGTGGGAGAAAAGCCTTGGGAGGAACCTGGCTTAGTGAGGGCCAGTTCTCCTCTGGCCCAGAAACCTGACACCCGGTTCCCAGTTTAAGTGGTGTAAGGGGCGGCGGAGGGATGCAAAGAACAAAGATACGAGGGAGAGGAAGTTGGAGGTATTTAAAGGGGAAGCTTTAGCTCTGATAAGGTAATTAGGAAATAGGGAGATAGGTGGCAGCTGGTTAATCATTCACAGGGGGTCCTCCTGAAATTTGTTATAAAACATAATAGATGTATTGAATGTTTGGACAGTTTAATCACGATTAAAAATGCTCTTGTGTCAGATTTAGTGTTTGTATCTGTATGCCTCAGATTCCACTTTTTGTTGTTGTTTTTTTTTTAGGTTTTTGTTTTTGGTCGGTGTATTTTATTTACTTTATTCTTCTACTTTAAACAGGTCTTTTAAATTTTGATGCTTTTTTTCTATTTGTTTTTGTGTTTTTTGGTCAGTGCTTTTTCTAAATTTTGGAGATTTCATTTGTTTCTTGGTTAATGTCTTTTAGCCTATTTAACTTTTGGTGCTTTTGTTATTTTTAATTTGTAATTATTGTTTATGGTCAATGTATTATTTAAATTTGTTTTACTGTTTTTTTACTAGTTGTATTGAGTTAAATATAAATCATCTTGCAAAGTCTCTTTGTGCATCTTTAAATAAACCACTCCTGTTTTGATATTTTGCATTTAAATGCAATGATTTGATGCTAAGTAATATATTTTTGGGGCATTTTTTTCTCATTAGCATTGCCAATTTGGTTAACTTATCTCTAATAATAAACATAGTAAAGACTTGTAAATTTGGGATTTATTCTCATCACACTTGGCAAAGAAGTGTTGTGCATGAGCAGGTCACCATGGAAATGAGCTGGTGCGGTTATGGAGCATGGTTCCAGCGAGCGTCTTCTAGTGGCTCTCAAGAGCTCATTAAAGCCTGATGCAGAGATGTCCAAGTTCAGCTGGACAGTATCTTCTGCATTTAAAGCCATTTAAAAGTAGCTATATTTTTTGTTTATTTATTTATTTATTTTTGCAAGCAAGCAATTTATTAATTGTAAATATTTCATTATAGATTTTTTCTTTCTTCCAGAGACATGAAACTTGCTTCCCCCAAAAAAACCCACAATTAACAAACATAAAGGGGGTTAAATTCACTATGAAAGTTTAAGATGATATATTTATCATTCACACACCAATCCTAATGCAAACCAACATACTCAGCTCACATCATGTAATTTCACACACAAAGCAGTTTCCTTCATTATTTTTTTTCTACCTGGTTTCATGGCATAAACGTACCTTTGTGCACTTTTTAGTGAGACAAAATACATACCAACAAGTATATCAGTGCAGTTTCCAAGAAAAATGAACACTAGAGGCAGTAAAACACCTTTTATTCCTTTTCACACAAATTTACAGATTTTCGATTAATAAAGTGTAATTTTCGCACAATTACTTGAATATCATGTTATGACTTCAAAACAATATTAATATGCTGGGAGATTAGAAAACTACTGCTTTTGAGCGTTATCATCACACATATCCAGCTTTACATCTATGTTTTTTCATAGACAGTAGGATTGGTCGCTAGCTCACAGAGTACAGAGATATTCTTGAGAGACGAGGAGCTCCGGTTCGAACTACGCTTCAACACTTCAAATCTTTGTAAAAGGAAGTTGAAATGACACGCATCAATAAATTATTTTTTATATCAGTTTAGCATGTCAACACTATCAGGTAGGTTTAGGGTTGGATTTGGTGTAGGACATATTTCCAACATTATAGAGCATTAACTTTTAGCAACAGTCCCTGGACAGCCCCTGCCACAATAAAAATGTACCAGGGTTCATGTATTGAACCTGTTTTAGAGCCACTCAGTGAACATTTCTCTTTGAAACTGCAGCAAAATGTGCAGTAAGGCATGTAAAAACGGTGGTACATATTTTTATGAGACGAGGTTGTATTTATATTAGTGCATTCAAGCACAGTGATATACAGTAATTAATATTTGAATAGACATTTTATTTATTTTTCATTTATTTTATTTTTTTGAGAGTATGACAGAGTCATTGATGTGGTGGTACAATTATTTCTAAATATCATAATAGTAAATATGATAACAGTACCACCCCAATTTTTCCCCATTTGTAAGGCACTTGGGAAAAAAGCGTCTGCAAAATGACTAAATGTAAATGTGCTTTTAAATATTGTTTTATTTTTTGTTTTGTTTCTTATATTGTATATTTGTTTCTATTCACTGCACAATAATTTCACAGAACAAGGGCCACAGTATGACCGATACCTGAAGTGTTTAAATACAGCAGCTGATAAGCACGTCAACTCAGACATGGGATTGAGCTGAAAGAGTTAAAAAATTCATTAACTTTAGGTTTAGGTGAACCTGAAACTGTCATACGCAATTATCCAATTTCATACTGCAGATTAATGTTTCACTTATAACACTTATCAGTTTCTGACAGACAGTGACAATGCAACACATAGACTCTTGATGGTTTTGACCTTGCTCTCATGGCTGCTCATTAACCAGTTTGACCCGTGTAACTCAGCACATGTAATGTGTGTATTATAGTTATGCTTTCAAAACTTTAACAATGGCACAACTTCACTGGAAAAAGCCATTAATGGTTGGAGACTTTCAAATATGTAATTATAAATTACTTGTACAAGTGGAAATGAATGTCTCTGTGAGTCACAATAACCAGAGGAACAACAGTTTAATTTCAGATTTTACATCCTTCAGTGGTTTCAGCAAACTCGTGCTCAGAGTCCCGCAGTTCTCAAGGGAAACAGTCTGGTTCTCCAATTATATTTCTCTTTTTGGAAGAGAAAAAAAAATCACACAGGGGAAAGAGAGCATTGTTCATTCTAGTAAAGTTTTGCAAATCCCACGTCTGACGTTAATATTTCTACATTTGTTTTAAAATGAAGACTGTGGATCACAAACTGATGTGGTGTTTAATTAATTGAATTTCTTGGTGGAGTCTTGGTGGAGTTCAAAAATTAATTAAACAATGGCAGACAAATAAATACATAAACATTTTAATAATTAAGCACTGGCTCTTAAAAGTCTTTCTGAGTTCTTGAGAAATACTATGAAATTATTCTCTGAGTGTGCTTAATAGCATCTTGTGTTGAATGTTTTTTGTTCTGTGACTGATTTTTATAATGAATTGATTGTGCTTCTGCATTATTTACAGTGTTGTGTTGGCTCGTCTTACACATGTGGGTTTTTAAATTGGGTTATAAATACATTTTAATAAAAACTACTGATGAAAAACTACAATGATCCACTGGCTATTATTATCTAATATGTAAAAATTGCCTCAAGCGTACATAAAACATTAATTTATCACTGAATAATGCATAATAAAAAATTACATTTTTGGCGTAATTTCTGACACACTTAAAGTGCCCCTATTATGGGTTATGAAAGGTTCATATTTTGTTGTTGGGAGTCCCCAACAAGTTGACATTCGTTCAAGGTCAAAAACACTTTCATTGTCTTATATGTATTTATTTTTACCTTACTTGCATAAGGATTCCTTAATTGTGTGATGCTAATCTGCGGTGATTGGTCTCATTTTCATCTCATCATCCCAGTAATGCCTGATAAAGTAGCTTTTGTGCTGATATGTGTGCAGCGTTACCGGAGATAACGCTATTTTAATGCTCCAAAAGTGGCACCTAGTGGTGAAGAATGAATTTGCATTTTCATTCAGACCAACGAAAAGACTAACAAGTGGGTGGCCAATATGGTAATATTTCATGTTGATGTCAACATGGAACAACTTGGGATTCGTTTTCAAAACGACTCATTTCAATGATTCAGAGTCGACTCTTTCTTTTAAGAAACAATAAGTTTGTACATAATGCACTTTCAAATTTATACCTATGCAGAATGTTTTCATTCACTTAGAGCTGTGTTACACACTGCGTGAAAGATCATTTTCAAAAATCCATAATAAGGGCACTTAAACTTTCAAATTCCCAGAACAGATGTTTGAAATGTCTGAATGATTTTCAAACTGATATTTCAAATTACAAATCTTATATACAGTGGCTTTAACGTCTGAACTATGCAGATGTTTTAGTCCATATACTCAGCGCTGAGGCCTGACATCAGAATGTCCTTCATGAAGGGGAAGACGTCATTGATCATGCATGTGAAGTAGTGGAACCAGGGGTAGTAGGCCTCTCTCTGACGGGTCGCCCCAGCTTTGATGATGCTCAGAGCAGCTTCACTGGCAGGATAGGCGGTCATCGTGGCGTATCCTCTGCAGAATATAGTTAAGAGTGATTCAGCCAATTATTACTATGATGCCTTTTAAAAATTGCATTGAGTGTATGACAGTGAAATTAATATATTTATACAAAGTGACAGGTAAGAATGAGGTTCAGTCTCTGTAGCACTACATGAAAACTATAGTCGAGACATGTTACTTTACAGTCGTTCAGTTTTGTCAAGATCCTTAAATCATGATCCAGGAGAAGTTGAGTGGCATCTGGTGTCGATAGTTATGTTTAGCACGATGTTCTATCCACTATAATAGATCACCAAGGTAACAAGATAAATGAGCCTGAGGACAAACTGCAAATGAATTCATAAACTGCTTCCTAAAAATATGATTGATGCACAGAATAGAAAAGAAACATTGATTGCAACTACATATGAAGAGTTCATTTACAAAAACAGATAACTCTGTTTTTAACAATTTTGAAAAATCATCTTTGTTACAGTATAAGTTATAAGTTTAATGTATTAGTACACGCTAAAATTAGCTCAGGATTAATAAACGTTTTTTTTTCCCATTGTTTTTTCATTTTAACCAAATAAATGGAACCTTACTGTAAAGTATTACCCACACAAAAAAACACCACCAAATTGAATATTTTAACTTGCATAAAGAGATAACAGCATATTTTTCTTTGATTTTATGCAACTAAAAGAAAAAAGAAAAAAATAAATCCAAAATGTAAAATTTTATAAACGTATTAAACATGTTTGGCATGCAAATAAACAATTTAAAAATTACATTTAGAACTCCTCTAAAAATTGCCAGCAACCTCATGAAATATTAAAGGCACAAACTGTCAATTCAAAGGCATGTTGCACTTATGAAACATGAGGTACTGTGTTTGCTATATGATAGAAATGTTGATTCAACCAAATGGCTTTAATTATATAATTTATAAATTAGTTGTGTAATGTACTTGATAAATGTGAAAAAAAATGGTTATGTGAGTTAAAAATGGTTATTACTGTGGCTGAAGAAAGCATTTCTGATAATTAAAACTTTAAACCAACTTGATCTTATTCATGGCTGATTCTGTGTCTACCAGTCCGAGGATGAGGATGGAAACAGACACGTTGCTCTTCTTGAGTGCCAGTTCGGTCTGCAGTGCTCCGAAGAAACCATTCATAGCAAACTTGGTAGCAGTGTAGGGAGCCACGAATGGACTCGCCAGCTTACCTGAATCAGGGAGGAAAACAGCCAAAAAAGTGTTCTTTCCAGTTTCAGCAGGAACATTGAATTTAGATTATTATTAACAGAACATGCTCCAACTGTTTTCATTTTTCACCTGCCACAGAAGACACAACAATGATGGATCCACCAGACACTTCCAGAACAGGAAGAGCTGCTGCGGCCATTTGCACGTAACTCACAAAATTCACCTGTAGCAAGTGAGAGATCAGTGTGAAAAGAAAATAAAGAAATCCACACACTGCAACACTAGCAATAAAATCCTGTGTTTGACCTGCATGAGTGACCTGACGTGATCGGAGTCTCCGTTCCAGAGTTCAACGTTGGTGTTTCCAACATGATTCACCACTAGAAAGTCCAGTCCACCTGCAGGACAGAAATCAGGAGTATTATGTTCATGTTCAGCAAAGTTTGGAATAATTATGATTGTATGTTTTTAAAAGAAGTTAGAACTTTTTTCTATTGTAATATATTGTAAAATGTAATTTATTGCTGTGATGCAAAGCTGAATTTTTACTGCAGTCTTCAGTGTCAAATGATTCTTCAGAAATTATGAATCTAACGATTTGCTGATATTCTGATTTTCTTATGAACGCTGAAAACAGTGTCTAGCACTCAAATGTTTGGGACAGGTAATATTTGATATTTTAAGTATGAAATTCCTACTTTTATTTAGCAAGGACACATTAAATAGTTAAAAAAGTGACAGTAAAGACTTTTTCAAATGAATGTTGCTCTTTTAATAATCCTGAAATATATATATACACAGTACTGTTCAAAAGTCTTAGGCCACTAGTATTTTCACAAACACAAATGGTTTTAAGTCAGTTATGAAGAAAAATGAAGAAAAAAACCTACCTGGAAAGCTACAGTACTGTTCAAAGTTTTAGACAGTCATGTAAAAATGCTGTAAAATGAGGATGCTTTTAAAAATAATGCCATAAATAGATTTAATTTATCAATTAACTTCTATTAACTAAATCAAATAAATGTCATGATCTAGGTTGGATCTGTTTTTGTTTTTGTCTGGGAGCACATGGCTTTTGTTTGACAGCTCGCCATGTGCCTCATTGTCTTTGTGGTGTCTTCCCTGCCCCTCTTGTTATTCCCATTAATCACCACCCTCTGCACCTGCACCTGATTTAATGCTCATCACCTCTCCTTTATCTTGCCCTCATGTGTGCGGTCTTTTGTCAGTTCGTGATTTTCTGTCATGTGCTTCTGACCGTTCTCTATCCGTCAAGTTTTTTGTTCAAGTTTGTTCCCCTAGCCTTGTCAGTCTAGTATGTGCTCTGTGCTCTGGTTATGCAATCTCCTCTCACCTATCCTAGGATCCAATCTGGCGCCCCCTGCCTTGATCTTCTCCGCTCTGACGCTCATTCTGGTCACAGTGTTGCTCCCGGAGCTATGCAGCGATCTCCTCTAACCCTTTCTTTGGCTTAGTTCTCTGCGGTCTGTGCTGAGACGAATCGGATCCTCCCGTGCTGTCAAGACCGAGTACACGGACATTCATTTTCCTGGCAGTACGCTGAGGTTTTTCATTGTTTTGTTTGTTCAATTTTTCTTCTGTTAAATAAAAAACTTTTTGCACCTGCTCTTAGATCCCGGTCTTGTTCCTGACATTAAATATTTGGTATTACAGCTTTTGGTAAAAGAGCTTCTGTTCCGAGGTACACTTGCCCAGAGTTTTTCAGGTAGCTTTCCAGGTAGGTTTTTTTCTTCATCTTGGAGA
>JAUCMR010000158.1:488574-501310 GCA_032357425.1 Enteromius argenteus | reverse complement strand
TGATATATTTTTAGACTCTTTATATTAAATAACTAGATAATATATTAAATATATATATATATATATATATATATATATATATATATACATTTTTTTTTTCTTTTTCCCCAATTCCTTGTTGACATTACATTTCACATTTATCTCGCAATTCTGATGCTATTTCTTAGAATTCTCAGCAATCTCACGATTGATTTTTTATTATTATTTCCTTAAAATAAGAAATAAATTGCGACTTTAATCTTACAATTCTTACATTTATGCCTCACAATTCAATTTTTTTTTCTCAGAACCATGAAAAAAAAAAGAACTGTGAGATAGTCTCAATTATCTATTTGATTTGATTTTTTTTATTTTGTGGTAAAGAGCTTCAAAGTCGCCAAAAAAAAAAAAAAACAAACAAACCAAAAAAAACTGCACAGTTGCTTTAAATGGCTGGAACATTCACAGTAGCCTATGTACATATACAGAACAACTTATTTTAAGTTTAGAGCAAAGTTGCTTTAGAGAATCATTAAAAATTACTTTTGAAATATATAAAAGAAAAAACGTTTTGTTTACTATTCCTATAAATGACACACAGTCTTGTGTGAATGTTTTTTACATTATGTGCATCCTTACATGTCTAAGAATATAGAAAAAAAAAAATTAGGAAAAAGATTGCCATGACAACATTTTCAGTGCAAAAAATATCTCTTTTATTATTTACGATAACATCATTACACAAACAGACAGGATGAATAGTTTGACACTCCTCAACGACACCTACTGAAACGTAACTTTGGTAAAAAGCAGCAAAAGAATGGATTAAATAGAAGAACCAGAGGAACCGGCAGAAGCTCGCGGAACACACGATAAAACACATTTACAAAGAAGCCAGAGAGAATTACTCGTTCACAGTTAGGAGAAAGAAAAAAATGCAGAATCCTGCTGAGGGCCATGTCGAAATCAACAAACCTTCTGTCTACAGGAAAAGCAGAAATATAGTACAAGTGTTCTTAAAGCACAACAGAGAATATACAGAGAGCGATCCACCTGATGTGATGCCAAACGGACCAGAAACTCAATCCATATGAACGGCTGAAAATAGAACAATTCATTTACAGAAATATGCATTTCACTGAACAATACTTTCCTGTAACCCCAAATTGGGTTGCCCATAAGATTTAATATGTCTGGAGGAGAAAAAAAAAAACTGTATTTTCCAAAAAATAAATTAAATGCGCAATGTGTTTTTGTTAATTGCATACTGAATATCTAACAAGAATAAAACTACACAACAAACAACTGATGAATCTGTGAAGTGCTAAGGTTCTGAAAAAATAAAAAAAAACTGTCAGTCCGAGAAAGACATGCAAAGCACAGCAGGAAAAGATCAGCAAATACACCCAATCAGAGAGCAGAGCTGAATGTCCCATATTTACATATGACATCCCCATTTGAATGCATTACATTTACATGAACATATCCATCCATATACAAGTCAATTGTAGTGGATACATTTAATGTGATCAAATTAATTATATATATATATATATATATATATATATATACGGGATTGGGTTAATAAAATACACTAATATCATCATATATAAGTTGCAAAATCTCAGTTTGAATTCAGTTCAGATCGCTTGAACTTACTGAAATTGCTTCAACTTATTTTGTTTTAGTGATGCCAATCAGGTTAAGACACTTTCTTTTTTTTCTGTAGCTGAAATGAACTATTATTTAATAGTGTTTTTTAATCGTTGACTTCACTTTGGAGCTACAGACGGCATTTTAAGAATAAAGTGCAAATGCTACAAGCAAAAAAAAGTCATGTACAGGTGGCCAATTATCACGCTCATGTGCATCATTTACAACTAAATGTAAAGCGATGCAAAAAGCAAGAAGAGGAAAAAGAGTCACAAAAGACAGTTCTGCTGTTTTATCACTGTAAAGAGCTGTGATGATGAAGCTCGCACGCAGTTGATCTGACTTCTCATTACAACTCATGGAATCATAAAGCTCTGCTCAGATCGGCTGGGACAAAAATATGAGCATAAATATAGTGAATTTGATCCAAAAAAAAAAAAAAAATCACTTAAGACAAACCTTTTTCACAGTAAGGCAGATGTAATGGTGTTTGTAGAGGTCTAACAGGTCTATCCAGCCTGCTGGATTGGATTTGCATTTCCTAAACCGAGGCTTACTGAATTTTAAATCAACTGGGCTACATAAACTCTTATTTTTGCAATAAGTTTGCAATAATCTTCACTACAATCAACAGGAGGCTGTTGTCATTTTTGCTATGCTTGACATTCAAAATCCCAGCTGTAGTTTGGATACAAGTGCTCTTCTGCTGTTTAACAACAAAAATAATAAAGCATGAATTATTTCATACAGGACAAAACGGGCAACCCTCTTCAACGGCGCTCATTTGTTTCACAGCAGATGTGATCTGATTTGGGGGAAAACGCAACTATATGCCACAATATGCGTCGCATAATACCAACTCAAGTTTTAACAGCAATTCTGGGTTATGAACGTATTAGTTCAATAAATAGGTCATTTAGAGAGTCTCACTGTACGATTTGTAAATGTCTCTCCAGCGTGACTTTTTTTTTGACCTGCGGTCAGAACTATTTACAATTCAAAACTCCTTGGACATTCGTACATACGAAAACGCAACCTCCTCCACGGTTTACGGGTGAATGGAAGCTATTCCATGGGGTTATATAAACATACCAAATGATGCCCAACGCACACGTATAAATACACTGTTTTGATATGACAATTGTAAAAATCGTCTCCCTAAGCTGTGACATCAACACAAAATAAACCCTGTACACGAACGCTTCGTACAGCACCTCCACGGCCAGCCCTTCACGGCGAGGCATGGCAGACTGTACAATGAGAGGCTGAGGATGATACTTAAGCTATGTAGAGGTGAAGCGCTGTGGTTTTGTCTCGGGTTTCTTTGTTTTGTCTGTGTTTTTTAGGTGGTCTTGACCAGGTCGTACACGTGGATGTGGAAATCGTCATCGTATTTGATGTAGTAGACGGACGGCTTGGCGGGAACTTGGTAGATGACAAGGCCTGTTCTCTTCACCCCTTTATCCGTCACGTACTCCACCTGCTTACCCACAAGGCTCTCTGTTTCCTCACCGGGCTTCCTGTCTGCGGGGAGCAGGTGTTTGTTCTCTGTGAAAACAAAGCAGAGGAAGGTCTTTACTTCATAATGAAGTGAATGATTAAACGGAAACTTCATTCAAAAAGGAAAATTACCCCATGATTTTCTCAACCCTCAAGGCATCCTAGGTGTATATAACTATCTTCGTTCAGCTTACGTTATGCCTATGTCCACTCAACTACAGTGTGGAGCACTTTAATAATGGATGAGCTTTTGAGCTTCAAAATCTCAACACCCGTTCAATGCTATTATAAAGCTTGGAAGAGCCAAGACATTTGTATTATAACTGATTGGAATTGTCTGTCTTAGGATGCCTTGAGGGTGAGTTAATTGGGGTAATTAACTATTCCTTTAATATAACTAATATTATTCATTATAATAATTTAATAAAATAAAAATATTTTGAAATATTATTACAATTTCAAATAACTTTTTTTTTCTTCTTCCTTTGAATACATTTTCAAATGCAATTTATTGTTGTAATCAAAGCTGAACTTTCAGCATCATTACTTCAGTCTTCAGTGTCACATGATCCTCAGAAATCATTCTTAATATGCCGATTTGCTGCTCAAGAACAGTCATTTTAGTATTACTGAGATACTATTTCTATTACTATTACTATTTATAATTCTGAATTATTATTTTCAATTAAATTTTATTTTTATATCTTTACATTTTTACTTGAATGTTAAAGGTTTAGTAATTGTTTTTGTCATTATTTGTATTTTTTTTTTATGGCCATAGAGTTTTCTTTTTTCTCTTTCTTATTCCTTATAATTTTAAATCAAGATATAAGATCTCTGACATGGTTAGTAAGAAACCAGTCTTGAGTAACAGACAATCTATAGAGCAACAATTTAAAAGCAGCAATGTAAACGTTATTATTATAAAATTAATTTATAAATGTTAATTTAAAAATTAATCAAGATTTTAAATTTACAATTTTATTTGAAATGTATAATTCATTTAAACTTGTGAAAGATGTGACCAATGACAAAAACCTTCAAGTACAGTTTTATTAAAAACATCAATCAATCAATCACTTATTTAAATAGCGCTTTTAACAATACAGATTGTAGCAAAGCACTGAACATTATCAAATAGGAGAATAGAGTGATGGTAATGTAATGACGAGGTTAAACTATTTATTTATTAAATGCAGAGACGGTCTCTGTGATCAAAACGACGATAATCACTAGAAATTAGGTGCCCCCAACCAGAGGCGATAGCGGCAAGGAACCAAAACCCCATCCATGAGAGAATGGAGACGGATGGTTTATTTACCTGCTTCAGGTAAAATCCGGAGGTCTCCGTCTTTGTAGTCATCCCAGAGCTGGTACATGTAGAGCACGGGGTCCTTCTCATATGTAATATAGTACCAGTTGGTCATGATGGGCGCTCGGGACAGGACCATCCCCCTCCACTCATTCTTCTCTCCATCCTCCTTCTCAAACAGATGCTCCACGGCTTTTCCCACCAGCTCCTCTGCATCATGAGGAACCTTGATCTTGTTGTTCACTTTGAAGGGTTTGGAAAAACAGCAAAATGACTATACATAAAATGTGCATATTGAAGCTTTACAGTGATTTTAACCTGGTAAAAAGCTACGGTTGTATGTATAGCCAAAACAGCAATACGATATAAGTCACCTACAATACTGATACAAAATTTGTGGTAGGTAAATGTTTTTGCATGTGTGTGTTTTAGATAGTATTAAAATAATAATACCAAATAAACAAATGTTTAGAGATTTAAAAAAAACACAGATTATTGATTACATTACACAAGTGTTTCTTTTTTTTTTAAACAGGTCTCTTCTGCTCACCAAGGCTGCAGTCATTTGATCAAAAAAACACTAATATTGTGAAATATTATTACAATTTAAAATAAGTGTTTTCTACTGTAATATATTTTTCAAATGTCATTTATTCCTGTGCTCAAATCTGAATTTTCAACATCATTATTCCAGACAGTGTCACATGATCCTGCAGAAATCATTCTAATATACTGATTTGCTGCTCAAGAAAGAAATTTTTATTATCACTGTTGAAAACAGTTCTGCAGCTTCATATTTTTGTGGAAAACATGATACGTTTAATTTTACAGGATTATTTAATGAATAGAAAGTTAAACACAATAACATTTATTTAAAAACAAATTTTCCGAATATAATAAATATTGTTTCTGTCCCTTTGTTGTATAAAAGTATTAAATTATTTCAAAAATAGTGTGCATTCATCAAGTAATTACATTTATTCTAACTAAGTACTAACTAGCAACTATTCTTTCACCATGCAAAATAATTTATTAGACTAATAAGGTATGAAACTTTAAATAAAGAAAAGCTGTTCCAAACAAACAAGCACAAGAATTCTGTAAACAATATTTCATATTCATAGCTTTCTTGATGAAACATTTACTTAACAGACAGTGTAACATTTTTATATCTTCTCCATTGTGACAGTGTGTTAATCTGCCTCCATCACTCACCACATCATCAAAAACAAATGTCTTCTTTGTCTCTTTTATTTTGTGCTTTAGCAGTAAGTTCATTTATTTTCCTTTCTGGCTATTCTAACTGTATTATGATCACTAGGGAACAGATGTGCACATCACTGCATTATAAGCAAAATTCACAAATATACAAAAACAACATCCTCCACTTTAAGGTAGCGAATGTGTCAAGCATCAAAAAATAACTACACTACTGTTCAACATTTAAAACTTTCTCATGTGTTTAAAAGACGTCTCTTCTGTTCACCAAGGCTGCATTTATTGGATCAAAAACAAAGTAAAAGTGATATTGTTAAATATTATTACAATTTAAAATAACTGTTTTATATTGTAATATGTAGAAATTGTGATTTATTCCTGTGATGATCATTACTCCAGCCTTCATTGTCACATGATCCCTCAGAAATCATTCTAATGTGCTACTCAAACAGAAACATTTCTGATTATTATCAGAGTTAAAATATGAGGATGCGTGTGTTTATTTCACATCTTCTGAACTGTTGACAACAAACAACTGCTTACATACATTGAAAGGCTTGGAGGGACCTGGACCATTTTTAATATAACTCTGAATGTATTCATCTGAAAGAAGAAAGTCACATACACTAAGGATAGAGCTGCACGATTCTGGATAAAATGAGAATCACAATTTTTTTTGCTTAGAATAAAGATCACTATTCTCTCACGATTCTGGAGAACTTTTTTTATTTGAAAGATTTACTCCTGAACATTAGGTTATCAAACAGCAGTAAAACAGCAGTAAAATAATACATAATACTATTTGCTTTAAATTTAAAGAAATGTAATAAAAAATAATGTAATAATCTAAAGAAAAAAAAATCACCATTAAACATTAAGAAAGTAAACATAAATTATAAATATAATTTATTTTATCGATGTGAATTGATGTGAGACAAATGATATATAACCCAGCTAGTGCATTAGAATAGTGAGTCCTTTCTATTTTTCCAGAGCCCAGAGGCTTATTTGAACCCCCAAACGGATTTATTAATTTTACAGAATGATACACAAAAGATTAAGGTAATATAGCCTATTCAATCTAGCCTCTGTAGTACAAGCTGTGATTCAGCTGCGCGCGACAAACGCTGCCAGTATAAAAGCACAGTCGGCACACACTGCTCCTGCTCTGCATACGCACGCTTCCGTGCTGCTTCCGTCCGTGACACTGAACGGAACGTGGAAAGTGAAGTATACCCGGGCTGACGCTTGCGGTGTGAAACCGGCGTAACAAGCACATCTGGCCACTGACCGCGCAAAACCGCTTGTGACGTCAGACGTCATCACGCCTGCTGTGAGTGATTGCGTGTTATCTCGAGATCAGACGAGTTATCCTTGTCTCCTGTCCTTGAAAATATAATTGGCTGAATCGTATAAATGCTGGATTAAGATCGTCAAATCGCGGGGTCGAATCACGATCTTTTAACGATTAATTGTGCAGCTCTAACTAAGGATGCTTCAAAGGTGTGTAAAAGACAGCCTAGTTTTCATTTTTGGGTGAACTAACTCTTTAAATTGTTTAAAATTGGCAGTATAGACCAATAATGTTACAAAAAAGGCAGTGCGCTGCATTAGACAAAAAATTATAGTTATAGCCAAAACCACCACATAGCCGCTCTTTAGTGTAGATGCAAGTTGATTTTATCAGACAATGTCATGATTATAAATCAGACTGAACCCTGTTAACATGTATTAATAGGTTGTGTTCAGTCACTATTCAGTGGAAAATTTTCTACAATATTCACTCATTGTGACAGTAAAATATGGCATTCTAAGTCAATATACTGCAGCATTTCCTCTCTCAATCAGTAGAAAATGTGCTTAACACCCAGTCATGCATGAAAAAAGTAATACCGTACACCGTTTTTATAATTACAAAAAAAATGTAAATTTATAATTTAATATAGTGATATAAATGTTTGGTCAGGCAAATTTTTATTTTTGGGTGAACTAATCCTTTTATGCAACCTTGGTGAATAAAAGTATTAAAAACTGGCTTCATGCCATTACTGGGATACAGAATTACTTATTTTGTGAAATTTTGGCCACACATATTCTTACCTAAAGTAGCCCACGAAGTTTAGCATCATGATTAATTATCAGGAACTATATTCATGCACTATAAATACTACTGCTCATCTTCGCACATGTGCTACTTCCTGTCTCTGGCTTGTTTCCTGTTCGCATCACAAACAGATCCACCTACTCACCCACTTTCTCTGTAAGAACTTGCAGGTTAGAGACTCTCTCGTCCTTAAAGAGCTCGATGCCATAGACACAGTCGAAGCCGTCGTACTTGACCATGAACAGAGAGGAGTTGACGCTGAGGCGGTCCAGCACTGTGCCCTTCCACTTGGTCAGAGCGCCCTTCTCCCTCCAGCTGTGCTGGATCCGTCGGCCCAGGAGGTTGTTGGGATCTGGTGTGAGACTGTCGCTCAGCTCACCACTGCTGCGCTTCCTGCAGAGCAGACAAAAACAGGAACGTAATGGGCTGCATTAAGCCTGGCGGAGTGCTAATCGAGGATTGTATTACAGCTCAAAGCTTATGACTATGATTTTATTGATTTTTTATATTGCACAGCATTCTCTCTTGAAACAGATCAAATGCATATGTTTTATGTAACAGATACAAATACTGTGCATTAGCCTAAAGCACTCATAACAAAAGTGGTCGTGATACTGAAATACAAAACTGATCATGTTTACTAAATCATAATAATTAAATCATAATAACTTAATATATTAATTAGAATGTAATTATTTTATAATTATAAATCTATAATTGAAGAGTTCATTTGAAAAAACAGACAAATCTATTTTTAACTATTTTAACAATTTCATTGTGCATTCCAATTAATCTCAATCGAACTGCAGTTGGGTTATTTTGAGCAGGCAAAAAATGTAAAAAAAGAAAAAAACATTTTTGAAAATGTTTAAAGATGGAGTTATCTGTTTTTGCAAATAAACTCTTGAATTATAAATATTAATATCATAATTTCATTCATCAAGGATGTATATAATTGAACAAAAGTGACAAAGTAATTTGTCCTGTTACAAAAGATTACTATTTCAAATAAATACTGTTCTTTTTAAATTTCATCAAAAAAATAAAATAAAAATCCAAATGCATCACAATTTCCACAAAAAATATGAAGCAGCACAACTGTTTTCAACAGTTATTTACAATAATAATCAGCATATCAGAAAGATTTCTGAAGAATCATGTGACACTAAATGACACGTTATAATATCTTCACATGTAAAACCATATATATATATATATATATATATATATATATATATATTTATTTCACAACATTATTGTTTTTACTGTATTTTTAATCACATAAATGCAGCCTTGGTATCTTACTGACCCAAAACATTTGAATGAATGACATCTGAATGACATCTTCATAATCTTTCATCAAACCTGCTGACCTTACAAAGTCCTTTTATTTTTCAACCACCTGTCCAATCCATGACAATCCAACCAATTCCAAAACAATTCCCACCCTATATTTTTCTTAATTATCAATCAGAAATAGGGTACACACTGACTTTACAGGCATCTAATAAAAATAAATACTGACAAATATGTTGCAAGTGTTGTCTACTCACTCACATGAGATGAAGAATAACTAGCAACTTTTCCCAAATTATACAGTACCCACGTGGCTGATCTTTAAATAAAACTCCCAGTCTCTCACAACTGACTTCCATTCAGTCAAGCACAAGAGTTCAGAGCTCAGTTTAATCATTCATTGCTACTGGTCTGCACCTGTCACTCAACATTTCTAACGCTCAAAACACATTCCTGGAAATGTCACAGCATAATCCGGCCAGCTACCAAAATATTCTTATCAGCCCGAAGCCGCTGATAATCTAAGCATGTGCAAAAATAGTAAATTTTGGACTATACTGAGTATATTTTTGGTCAACCAATGTGGGCAAATACAGAAATATATATCTGAAAAGCAATGTGGTATATAATGCAATTTACTGATAGCAAATCAGACGTATACTTGAACGTTATCAGTCAATGATTCAAAGTAATGGCTCACTCAGAAAGGAAAATTTGCATGCCCTCTAAAATGTATATTAGTTTGTTGCTTGGTCAGAACTGAATTGGAAAAATGTAGCATATTGCATCACTTGCTCATTAGTGGATCCTCTGCAGTGAATGGGTGCCGTCAGAATGAGAGTCCAAACAGCTGATAAAAACATCACAATAATCCACAAGCAATGCACACAACTCTTTTATTCACTTCAAAAGATATTAACTGATGGACTGAAGCAGTGTGGATTAATGTGATGTTTTTAATCAGCTGTTTGGACTCTAATGGCACCCATTCAGTCCACAGAATCCACTGATGAGCAGGTGATGTAATGCTACATTTCTCCAAAACTGTTTTGAAGAAGAATCATAGATGACCTGGGGGTGAATACATTTTCAGCTAATTTTAATTTTGGGTGCACTATACCTTTAAAATAATGTTAAAATGAATGTTACTATGCTAGTTACATGTCGCACAAATACTGGTATCCCTGCAACGTCATCATATATCAAAATACCATAGCACTGCCATTCAGATTCAGCACATTTGTACTGTTTTTACTCACCTGCCCCTTTTCTTGGACATGTTTCCAAAACCTCAAACACGCCTAGAAGAGAAAAATGACAGATTAACAAATAAACCAACAGGTTTGCTGGTCTTGATTTCAGGCAAGGTACTACAAGCATAAACCATTAGGGTTTTTTGTTTTTTTTAATGCACTGTTCAATTTTGAGATTTTTCTTGCATTACGTTTGAATTATCCACTTCAGAAGCATTTAAACACCAGTCTTTACAATTGTATTCCTATCTATACGTTTTTTTTTCATGATATATGATTGACCTATTTTTATTCAACATTTTATTAATAAAAAAACACAAGAAAATTGTACTGTTTAATCAGCTGGGAAGTATGGTGAAACCAATGTTTACCTGTGGTGTTTTTAGGGTTAAAAGCAACGCACACAAGCACAGATAACACTTTCATTTCAGCATACAGAAACTGATGGAGTGTCAGCATATGGTTGGCCACATGATTTTGACAGCTCCATTCAGTCCTAAATCTACTACAGATAAATCTCTTACACTCGTTGAGATGTTATATTTTTTTCATGTATTGTTAAACAGATGTGACTTGTGTATGTTACATAGTGTATGCTGTATGTAACGCCACGTTGTCTTTTGTTATTTTGTAGCTTTGCCACATTAATCTGGCCTCTGATTGGACAATGACTCAACAGCGCCCATGTTGCATAATTACATCGAATCTGCGGCATGTATTCGTGTGTTTATGGTGTAATATCGAGTTAAAACTGACGTGGAATCCCCGCGGAACATACATCCTCAATATTGCGGCATAATAGAGGCCGGTTTATTTTTCATGTCTTAATATGTGAAAACTGTGCTGTTTCTGCATATGTGGTCCAATATATAACATTCACATCTTAACTACCATACCTGACATCAGAAATGTAACTAAATAAGTGTTGAGAATCTATAAAAAGCCAGAGAATCGGGTCGTTTAGCTGCTTCACATGAAAACCACCAACGCAGCTATAAAACGCTGGCGTTTCTGTCCTTTGCGCAACCGGCAAAGTCCGCTTTACCTTCGTATTTAATCGTTATACACACTCTAAATTCCACGTGGACGTGTGTTTTTGTATAATTTGTAAGAAAAGCAAGATTACCTGGCCTCTATTTTCATGTCTATGATGGACTTCCCTCTGCAGAGATCCTCATGTATAATGCTCCTCCAGACGTCAGGCAACAAGCTGGCACGGCCTGTGTAAACTACGACTCCCACAATGCATTGTCGCTGACATTAGCGCGTACAGCGGGCAGGGAATTCTGGGAAAGGTAGTTGAGAGGGTGCGTGAACTCAGAAAGGGGCGGAAACGCATTCTTCCTGTGTTTTGTGTTTGACTGCCGCTGTGGAAATGTTAAAATAAAAGCCAGCAACAAAAGGATTTACTAACGAAACACTTGCATAAATGTCATCAGAGATTATAAAATCTCTTTGGATGTTATTGTGAATATAACGGGACGGGGTAATGTTTACTACTTTTATCAGCACTGACGGAACTACATTTCCCAATACACAACACTTGTCTTTGTCATTCCTATGGTCAGATTTGGAGGAATGGGCCTTTGCTTTATTCAAAGCTTGTTTCTTGTAGGGGAAAAAACATTGAATTACAAAGTATTACATCATCCTATAATTTAATCTATGATCCTACTTAATCATTTAAAATGAATAGTTTTATTAGCCTAAAATAAAAAAGTACCTAAAAGACACAAAATGTATAATCCCCAAAATAAGCCTTGTTTTTTTGTGAAGAATGATATATTGTGCTTTACAGATGTTTCGACTTTACTCAAACAGGCACAGAGTTCAAAAAATATATTACTAGAAAATGGTCAAATGTTCCCATGACAAAGCAGCTTTACATATTTGAATTTGCATACCCGAAACTTAAAGTTATGCATATTGAAATATATTTAAATGACACGTCTGAAGATCCATACTGTTGTTCATCATAATGCAATGCTTTAGATTCAGAGTCCACTGCATTATTTAATATTCTCCACTAGAGGACCCTACTGCTTCATTCTCAGAACAGCAGGACCATATAAACATAAACTTGGCAATAGTAAAGATGTTATTATTCATAGTTCTTCCGCTTATTGTTTGCAGGACTAAAAATAAATAAACAAACCAAAATAATAGATCACTCACCAAAGGTTTAGTTTGACTAAACAGGTTAAAAATGAGGTGAAAGACTACATAAAATAAATAAATAAATACAACTGAAAAATAAGCAAAAAAATCTACCCATCTATCTACTGTTCTGAAAGTTAATAACATTTATTTTGAAAAGCATGATAATTTATCATATATATATATATATATATACAGTGGGTACGGAAAGTATTCAGACCCCCTTAAATGTTTCACTCTTTGTTATATTGCAGCCATTTGCTA
>JAUCMR010000158.1:478368-488474 GCA_032357425.1 Enteromius argenteus | reverse complement strand
AAATGGCTGCAATATAACAAAGAGTGAAAAATTTAAGGGGGTCTGAATACTTTCCGTACCCACTGTATGTGTATATATATATATATATATATATATATATATATATATATGTGTATATACGTATATAACAACATTTTCATTGCCAGCTGGATTGAACATTATTAAAAAAATAACAGCTGCGGTGAGTGTGTGTGTGTGAAGGCTTGTCTCTGCAGTGCTAAATGCAGCCTAATTGTGTTATCTCATTGATTTCTTGATCTGATTTTCACTATTTTTTTTCTGTAACTTTGGGTCCTGAACGCTGAGCTGTGAATCACTGAATGAGTGAAGCTCCGCTGGGATTGGACGGATCTCTCATTTCTCTTGACGTGTTTACAGGCCTTGTGCAATTTATAACTCAAAATATCCCAGACAGCACTAACTAAATTCTCATTCTGTGTAGTTTTCTTCATTCTGATAATAAAAATGCAGTAACTGACACACTGAATGACTTTTTTGGAGGTCATCCTGGCAGTCAAGATCTATCACCATTCTCCATAAAGCAACTCGGGGGCAATCAGAACAAATGCAAGCAGGCAGTAAAGCAGTTTCCCGAGGCGGTGGCTCTCATCAACAGCTAAACTGCTCTCTGCGTGAGATGTGTTTTCTGTTTTTGTCTGTGTATCCTTCATGCTGACTACTGCACTGATTGGTATTTGTAATAGTTCATACAGGCTGATGTGTCTGAAAGGTATGTTTACATGAAGAAATATAAAAGCCTCAGTGGAGTGTGGGTTTGGTTTGGCTCATGGTCACTGTGAGCTCAAGGGCCGCTCTGGAGCCAGTCGTCACAGCAACAGTGTTAAAACTAAATCGCATCTTTAAGTTACTGCACAGAAAGGCTGGGTTGTGAATGTTCCCTCAGGCCATCAAGCACCAACCAGCCTTGATCTTGCATAACACATCTTTCTCACTGATGGACATGCTGAATAAAATCAAAAACTTACATATTACCTTACAGGTGGAGAAATTATTCACCATTCACAACCTGACATATTATCATAGAACAGTATGTTATAGTATGTGCATTTCTACATTTATTCCCATTTCCTTTTTCAAATTTTACATACTATTGAACATTTATACTACATACACACAGATATTCATTTACCATATTCTAATTTCTATACATTTTCTTTTTCTATTCTTCTCCTTCCCACATTGATTTCCATTTCTTATTTTGTTGTCTCTTTTATTTCTACAGTTACATCCATAGTTCCCCCTTACCTTCCATTTACTTTTTTACCCCACTTCAAACGCTGACTACTATATATATATATATATATATATATATTTATTTATATTATCTACTACATACTATATACTACTAAATATACCATATATATATATATGACTCATTCTATAATTGCAGGTACATTTGGTGTCCCCATCTGTCACCGTCAATTCTGTTCCCCAGGTAGACTAACAATAGTGTAACAAAATGTAATTTTTTATTTTTTTTTTTTCAAAAACTCCACTTGCTGGCATAAATGCTAAGAAAACATGACACTTATGGAAACGTACGGTGACCGGGAGGGGACGTCTTTAGTTCACTTAGTTTTCACGACTTCTTATGTTGAGGGAATGACATATTTTTCTCGTGGCCATGAGTTTATTCCATGAACAAACCTGCATGACCATAACAACCTGGAATTATCAGAGATGGATTCATTATTATTTTATTTTGAATTAAGAAATGAGTATATGAATTATTATACAAATTATTGTACTATAAAAATTATTTCATAATTTATTTATTTATAGAAAAATATGTCGTTCCCTCAACATAAGAAGTCGTGGCCACGAGAAATGGATGTGGTTCCCTCAACATAGCATCTCGAGCATCCACGACATAATATCACGTTCCCACAAGTTAATAAGTCATTCCCAGGAATTAATATCTCGTAGCCACGTTTTATTATCACGTTCCCACAAGTTAATATGTCGTGGCCTCGACAAAACTAAGTGAACCGAAGACTTCCCCTCCCGGTCACCATAGAAACATGATTAAAAGAGCTTTAAAGAACCCAATGTGAGATCAGTAATAAATTCTGTTTTTCTTTTGATATTGTGGTAACATAGTTAACGTTTTAAAAATAACTCTTGGTGTAAGAAGTTTTTAGATTCAAATATTTTCTCAGAGAGAGCACAGATACTTTTCAGTGCTTCAGATCTTATCAGTGAGTGAAAGTGACATCATTTCCTGTAACTTCCACAATTCTGAGAGATAATTCCACCAATTTAAAGAAAAAATATGGTATGGTGACAGAGTTGATGCAAGATTTGGGGACACACTTTTTTCTAAGAAAAATAATTCATTTTAAATAATTTAATGTTGTAGAATTAAGTAAGTAACTATTTAGAGCTTTTTAAATAAAATGAATAAATTGTTGCCAAAAGAAAAGTACTATAAAATATTTTGATTGAACATTGATAATCACAAAAAATACACTGACTAATGTGGACAAGAAGAAATCATGATTTTTAGCTATTTAAGACACTTTTAAAATAAATTATTTTATTGTTATAGACTGCACTTGTAATTCATAAAGAACAATAATAAATAAATTAAAATAACAAAAAATTTAACCATTTGAAAAAAAAGTAGAAAAAAATAATAACTTTGTATTTGTGGGGACACCAAATGTATATATATATATATATATATATACACAGGTGCTGGTCATATAATTAGAATATTCAAGAAGTGAAACTTATAATGTATACATTCATTCCACACAGACTGATTTCAAGTGTTTATTTATTTTAATTTTGATGATTATAAATAACAACTAATGAAAACCCCAAATTCAGAATCTCAGAAAATTTGAATATTGTGAAAAGGTTCAGTATTGAAGAAACCTGGAGCCACACTCTAATCAGCTAATTAACTCAAAACACCTGCAAAGGTCTTTAAATGGTATCTCAGTCTAGTTCTGTAGGCTACACCAGTGGTTTTCAAACCTGTCCTACAGGCACCCCTGCCCTGCGCATTTTGTATGACAGATTTGAAAACCACTGGGCTACACAATCATGGGGAAGACTGCTGATTTGACAGTTGTCCAAAAGATGACCATTGACACCTTGCACAAGGAGGGCAAGACAGAAAAGGTCATTGCAAAAGAGGCTGGCTGTTCAATCAATCACTTTTTTTTTTTTAATTTATATAGCGCTTTTAACAATACAGATTGTAGCAAAGCACTGAACATTATCAAATAGGAGAATAGAGTGATGGTAATGTAAAATGACAAGATTAAACTATTTATTTATTAAATGCAGAGATGGTCACTGTAATCAAAATGACGATAATCACTAGAAATTAGGTGGCCCCAACTAATCAAGCCAGAGGCGACAGCGGCAAGGAGAAAGAAAAACCTTGGGAGAAACCAGGCTTAGTTGGGGCCAGTTGTCCTCTGGCCAGATGCCCAGCACTTAATTTCCAGTTCAATTTTAAGCGCATGTCAGATTGTGCAAAGGACTTATAGGAATTACAGAGCTCTGTGTCCAAGCACCTTAATAGAGAGGCGAAGGGAAGGAAAAGATGTGGTAGAAAAAAGTGTACAAGCAATAGAGATAACCGCACCCTGGAGAGAATTGTGAAACAAAACCCATTCAAAAATGTGGGGAAGATTCACAAAGAGTGGACTGCAGCAGGAGTCAGTGCTTCAAGAACAACTACACGCAGACGTCTGCAAGACATGGGTTTCAGCTGTTGCTTTCCTTGTGTCAAAGCCACTCTTGAACAACAGACAGCGTCAGAAGCGTCTCGTCTGGGCTAAAGACAAAAAGGACTGGTCTGCTGCTGAGTGGTCCAAAGTTATGTTCTCTGATGAAAGTAAATTTAGCTTTTCCTTTTGGAAATCAGGGTCCTAGAGTCTGGAGGAGGAGAGGAGAGGCACAGAATCCACGTTGCTTGAGGTCCAGTGTAAAGTTTCCAGTCAGTGATGGTTTGTGGTGCCATATCATCTGCTGGTGTTGGTCCACTGTGTTTTCTGAAGTCCAATGTCAACGCAGCTGTATACCAGGACGTTTTAGAGCACCTCATGCTTCCTGCTGCTGACCAACTTTATGGAGATGCAGATTTCATTTTCCAACAGGATCTATGGGGTATTGTGAAGAGGAAGATGCGATATGTCAGACCCAACAATGCAGAGGAACTGAAGGCCACTATCAGAGCAACCTGGGCTCTCATAACACCTGAGCAGTGCCACAGACTGATCCATGCCACGCCGCATTGCTGCAGTAATTCAGGCAAAAGGAGCCCCAACTAAGTATTGAGTGCTATACATGCTCATACTTTTTATGTTCATACTTTTCAGTTGGCCAAGACTTCTAAAAATCCTTTTTTTATGTTGGTCTTAAGTAATATTCAAATTTTCTGGAGACAGCATTCCCCTTCTGCTGGCCTCCGAAACAAACAAAGAGTTGTTCGGAGTTCCTGAAACTCTGAGTGCGTTCCATGTAAACGTGCAAAGCGCATATGGGACACAGTAACGCAAGGGTTGGGTCTGCCTCCTCCGAAGGCAGTGCTTGCAAGCTCACCACCTGATCCCGAAAGGCTGTGGTGGGAACTTTGGGCACATAACCAGGTCTGGGTCTCAAGATAATTTGAGAGTAGGCCGAACCGAATTCTAGGCATGACTCGTTGACAGAGAACGCATGCAGATCTCCCACGCCTCTTCATGGAGGCGAGCGCTGTCAGGAGTGAAGTCTTCTGAGACAGGAACTTCAGCTCAACTGAATCCAGCAGCTCGAAGGGGGCCTTCCTTAGTCCCAACAGGACGATGGCGAGGTCCCAAGAAGGGATGAGGTGCGGTCTGGCTGGATTCAACCTTCGCGCACCCCTAAGAAACCTGATGATCAAGTGGTGCCTTCCAAAGGAAAGTCCATCCACTGCATCGTGATAAGCAGAGATAGCAGCGACATAGACCTTTAAGGTGGAAAACGACAGCCTGCATTCCATCTTCTCCTGCAGGAAGGTCAGAATCACAGTGATCGAGCATCTCTGGGTGTCCTCACAACGAGAGGAGCACCAGTCAACAAACAGACCCCACCTCAGAGCATAGACCTGCCTTGTAGAGGGGGCTCTAGCCTGAGTGATGGTATTCACCACAGCCTGGGGAAGGCCAGTGAGGTCTGCTGCATCCCATCTAGAAGCCACACATGCAGGTTCAGAGAGCAAAACAGCAGGCAGTGGGAGGACTCTCAGGAGGCAAACAGGTCGACCTGGGCCTCCCCGAATCGACTCCAAATGAGCTGGATTGTCCCAGGTTGGAGTCTCCATTCTCCAGGGAGAATCGGCTGCACTATTCAGATCTCCTGGAACATGAATGACTCGCAGTGATATCAACCGCAATGGGTGGGTGGGTGGGTACCGCCGACCCATGGGTTGACGACGGCAGGGGGCGCAGATGTTAGAGTCCCCCACAGAGCAAGTTCCCTCATCTCTGAGTTGCTGGGGGCGGAGCAGGTGACGATGCACTTAGCGGCCCGGAGGAGCATTCCTTCTGAGCAGCCACCAAAATGTCGATAGCCCCTCGTCTGATGCAACGATAGACATCTCATCCTCTGGTGGAACCCCGAATGAGATGCTGGGATCGCCACATGAATGGAGTCTCAGAGTGTTTGAGACCCAAACACGTGAGGCAACGATCATGACCGTCATCCGAGGTGAGGAAACTACCGCACCCAGAAGCACATGGTCGAAAAGCTAATCCGGAGGACATCACAGAAATTTGCTCTTTTAGAAAGCCGGGACTGCCAAGGGGAGGACCGTTGCACACCAATGTGCCACCGAGGGTGATCAGGACTCCGCTTTTTCTGCAGGACACACCGGCCAAGAGTTCTTCAGTAAGTCTTTTTCTTCCACAGCTTGTTTCCACAATCGATCGGCTCCGAAGCAAGAAGCTATATGGTGAGGCGCGCCGCCATCTTAAATACTCGTATGCACTTGGAGTGGCTGGCACACTCTCACCGGCCAATGGCTTGTTTTCTAAGATCAGAGCAGATTGGTCTCTCAGACGAGACCCCATGTGACGTCAGTCATTGACGTAACGTCAAAGTGACTGACTGAAAGGGAACCGGAGGACAGAAATTGCCCACCCCTACTCTCTCTCTCTCTCTCTTCTGTGCCATTTTTGTCTGTGGTTACGGAGGGTATTTGTCTTCCCATTGGGTCATCCTCTGTGAATACCCACCCTTTCATTCTCTCACTCCCTCATAATTGGATGTTCCGCGTGCGGCGGGTTGTGCACGTACAATATGATTAATGTAACATTGCGTGTGTTTGTCTTCTCTAACCGCAGGCCCTCTCTCGTAGACCCACCGCCCCAGTACTGAACGGCAGCAGAGACGGGGGGCGAGGTGTCAGATTAATTGGATGGGAGGGGAAAACACCCTCCAGAGATCTGATAAAGATTCTCACGGTGACTTGTGTTTCCTCACCGGATAGCAACACTTTATCAGATGCGTTAAAAGATTAAAGGCACAACTGGTAACAGTTTGGAATGACATGCAAGTACACTACTGCTGGATTAGCAGCATGCATTGTGTGTATTATGCACAGTATGCAAACTTTCTATAAGTATGCATTAAAAGTGTGCATCAAGTCACACTACTGTCTCTCAAACTGCAATGTTTTTGACCATTTATAGTAAGACATATGTACTAATTTGGGCAATATACAATGAACTTTAACTGCCTCATTATTTTGAATGGAAATGTAATGCAAAAATGTATTATTTACTATTTGTATTAATATTTATGTGTTATATATTGTGGCACTTTTGTTGTTCTATTACCTCATCTTTAAGTCACTTCAGATAAAAAAGCATCTGCTAAATGATTAAATTAAAATGTAAATTAAAATTGAAAAATAATCATATTTATTTCTGACATGAAAACTAGATGCTACATGTTGAATTAAACATACAATGTATTGAAGGACAGATAAATAGATAGCGTATTGCTTTCTCCAAAAATATTAATGTTCAATGATCAGAAATGTTGCTTGAGCAGTAAATCAACATATTAGAAAGATTTCTGGTGAATATGTGACACGGGTGATGGTAATAAAAGGAGTAATGTTGTGGAAAATTTGGTTTTGCATCATAATAATAAATTACATTTTTTAAATATATTGCAATATTACAAAAAAAAGTTATTTTGAATTGCAATAATATGATCTTACTGATATTTTAACAAATTAATGCAGCCTTGCATTTAGTTATAAAAAAAAGAAAACCTCTGACCCAAACTCCTGATATGATATGATATCCACTGCATCAGTATATATTTGCCTGTCTCAGCCAGTTTTATGTCAGGTAATTATTTTTGTGTCCTTGTGTGTTTGTATCAGGTTGTTGACTGTCAAGCGTGAATATGAAAATTAACTTCAAAGGAGGCACCTGAGCCATACAGAGACTAGAATATCACAGCATTGCAACCAGGAAAAAAATAGGAATAGTTTACTCAAAAATTAGCATTTGATGAAAATACTCGTTGACGAGCATCACAATTGATATACTGTGTAGTTGTTTTGGCAGGACAGGATGATTCATCTGTTTATTTGCAGAAGGATCATTACATATTTGACACACTTGCATAGTTATTGTACTGCCTAACCATCAACACACACAAAAAAAAGGAAAATTCATGTATGCTCACACAAACTTTGGGTGAACTCTAATATGGTCTGTAAGTCTTTCTCTCTCTATCTGTTCTCGTCCCACAGTGGGTGTTGATGCTAAATTGAGGTTATTTCTTCTGCTCTTCACACGTCTGCAATTAGCTCGGGGTGTTTTTAACTCTAATTTATCACTTGTCAGAAAACGTGTCCACGACTCTCACTTGTTTCCTCCTGAACACACACACACACACTTACACATTTACCTGTATGAAGAAGAAAGACTCATCCCAACACTATAGGATGTTGAAGCTCAATGAAATATTTTTTTAAATAGTTAATACTTTTATTTATCATTATTCATCATTAAATGTTACAATACAGACATATATAATATAAAAAAATATTTGTATTATAAATAAGTCTATCTATAATCTATATAGATAGATAGACAGATAGATAGAAATCATATATTTCTGTTATTAAAAATGCTTTATTTTGGTTAGCGATAACTATGGAATATTTATTTGCAGAAGTTTATGATCCAAGATGGCGGCGCGGTCATATGCAGCGGCTACTCCAGGTCCGAAAAACGGTGCTTTTATGTCTTTTAATGTTGTCTGTTTGTCTCAAAATAGTGTCAGTTTACCGGTAATTCACAAGGAAATAACTCCCAAATACATCTATGATGGCCAAAGCCTTTTGGAAATTGGCAATACATACAACCACCAACTCGCAACGACAACAACTGAAATGCCAGATGCCTCAAATGCCTTTGCTTACTGGTATTGCCAAACCCCGAGACCACGGCCTTGTCTACTGACACTACCCACACAAAGGGGTGAGAGGGGACAGAAGCGCTGCAAGTGTGGAGGCATACGAGCTTGGCTAAGGGCTAACCCCACCAGACCAGCTCTTCCATCACTCATGCTCCCTAATGTCAACCACCTCACCCCCCTCTGAAATCCTTATCCACTATGTAAACTGTTGAAAAAATCAAAACACAAATTTTGTAATTTTGAGTGTGCTACACACAGGTGAGTGGGCTTGACAAACCACCTGTAGTAACGCATTCTTTCATCTCTATATGCGCCAGACACTTTCCTATAAAACACTACATTACACTACACTACACTACACTACACTACACTACAAAAACATTGTGCACCTCTGAGTGTGCTACCTACAGGTGAGTGGGCTGGACAAACCACCTGTAGAAACACTCTCTTCTCTCTATGCACCAAACACTTTCTTACTAACACTTATTAACATGTTACAAGGACCTAATAAAGACTTAACAAATGTTTACTTGTCAACGCACCACAAATCATTTTGCACTATTTGCTTCTTAACCTTTAAATACCTTTTCTGCACATTATCATGCACAGTTATTATGTAAACTACTTGTATAGTCTTTCTTAGGTTATGTGTATGTATAGTCAATAATTTATAGTATATGTATAGTTACATGTGTAGGTTTAAAAAATAGTTTCTACGTCTAGTGTATTTAGGTTCATATGTATGTTTATTTATGTAGCACTGTGGTCCTGCGAGACACGACATTCTGTTCCACTGTATGTCCACACATGTAGCGGAATGACAATAAAGCTTGACTTGACTTGAACTTGAACTTTAGAGGTTTGATCACATGAATATTACTATTGCTATGAGCAAAAGTAGTGATGCTTGAGCAAACACCACTAATCTGACAGATTGTACTTCTTTCTGAAGCGAAAACAAAACCAGTTCATGAAAAATTCATGTGCCGAGCACAAACAAAAGGGCTTCATTAGTACGTCAGAAGATACTGGCCTCGTTCAAACTTTCTAATTTTCTTTCCTGGGCTGATTTTCTCTGCTGTCTCCTGACAAGTTTCAACAGATAAAAGGTTCACGTGTTCAAAATCTTGCATTGAAAATGTAAATTGCTTCTCATTAATTCTCCCGGGCTGGTGCACATGTGCGGTGGTCTCCATCAGTCTACAGATGGATTTACTTGTAATTACACTCATTTGGGATATTCAGGAATGCTCTTACACGCCGAAGCTCAATTCATTATTAGTTCTTGTGGTCTTCTGCCTTTTATACAGATAATTTAACCTGTAACAAAAGTTCAGGGGATGGTTAACCAGTCATGTGTGAAAACTAATTAAGCAAAGACTGGGATTATTTCTTGTGTCTTTGAGTCAGAGTATGTGTGTTTGTGTGTGTGTTTGTGAGGTATTGATGTGGTTATTAAAAAAGAGGGCTTCTATTTTAAAATTAGTTATGTCATTTACTCATCATCAAACCTAGAACTTTTTTCTGTGGAGCACCTGTGACGATCAGCGCGGTTCGCTATGGCGAGAAGTGCCGCGCCTCTCAGCACGACAGAGAGAGCAGAGGACTCGGAAGGATTAAGATGCATAAACTTTAATATTAACTGGACAAAGAAACAAATGCTG
>JAUCMR010000158.1:467092-478268 GCA_032357425.1 Enteromius argenteus | reverse complement strand
GTTCCCGAGTCCAGTCCCGGAGTGTCAGCTGGTAGCACCGATCCCGAATCCAGTTCCAGAGTCTCAGCCAGGAGTGCTGATCCTGATTCCAGCCCCTAGATTACGGCCAGGAGGGCCGATCCCGATCCCAGTTCCAGAGTCTCGGCCAGGAGAGCCGATCCCAGTTCCAGAGTTTCGGCCGGGAGTGCCGATTCCGATTCCAGCTCCCAGATTACGGCCAGGAGTGCCGATCCCAGTTCCAGAGTTTCGGGCGGGAGTGCCGATTCCGATTCCAGCTCCCAGATTATGGCCAGGAGAGCCGATCCCAATCCCAGTTCCAGAGTCTGGGCCAGGAGAGCCGGTACCAATCACAGTTCCTGAGTCTCGGCCAAGAGAGTCGATCCCGATTCCAGTTCAGATTCTCAGCCAGGAGAGCAGATTCCAGTTCCTGATTCACGGCCAGGAGAGCCATTCCCGATTCCAGTTCCTGAGTCACGGCCAGGAGAGCCATTCCCGATTCCAGTTCCTGATACACGGCCAGGAGAGCCGTTCCCGATTTCAGCCCCTAGATCATGACCAGGCGTACCGATCCCGATCCCTGTTCCAGAGTCATGGCCAGGGGTGCCGATTCCAGCCCCTAGATTACGGCCAGGGGTGCCGATCCCAATTCCAGAGCCAGAGTCTGCACTGCAAGAGCGCCCTCCAGAGTCTGCGCTGCAAGAGCGCCACCCTGAGCACACGCTGCAAGAGCGCCACCCTGAGCTCACGCTGCCAGAGCATTTCCCTGAGTTCACGCTACCAGAGCGTTCCCCTGAACTCCTACACTATCCTGGGCCCTTATGGTCGGCTGACCTCCCAAAGAAAATTTTGGGGGGGGTAAAAGGGTTATTGTCGTGGAAGGGGTGGATAGGGAGGGAATCTTGCCATGGCCTCCCAAGTATCCTGATCCGCCATGGCCCCTGAGTATCCTGACCCGCCATGGCCTCCCAAGGCTCCTGATCCGCCATGGCGAGTCAGGCCGTCGATGCCATCCTGAGGTCACCCTATGACAGTGACAGCCTCAAGGACGCCCACCCTCCCTCCCCTTCTGGATGTCTCTAGGTGCGAGGATGCATCTTCCGGGAGGAGGAGATGATGTCACGCCCATGTCCATGTTCTATGTCACGACTTCTATGTCTTCGGTTTTGTTATGATTTCCTTTATGTCTATATATGGTCTTGTTCCTGTTCTTGTTTAGTTAATGAGTTTATCAGTCCCACCAGTGTTCCTCACCTGTCCGTAGTTTCCCTAGAGTTTAAAAGCCCGTTGTATTCTGTCCTGTATTGTGGTTTCGTCAAGGTTATGTTAAGTTGCGTTGTCTGTACGTTTTCCGTGTTTAAACAGAGTTTTCAGTAAAGTATATGTTTCACGCTATGCTCACGTCTCTGCCTCGTTCCTGCACGGACAGCGCCGTGACAAATATATTGTAAAATGTAATTTTTTTCTGTGATGCAAACCTGAATATTCAGCATCATTACTCTATAGTCTTCAGTGTCATTCTAATATGCTAATTTGCTAATTGTGCTTAAAACATTTCCGATTATTAGCAATGCTGAAAACAGTTATATAAACAGTAAATAATTGTTTCATTATTCTTTGATGGATTAATGTGAAACAAGTGCTTTGCAACATTAGAAATGTCTTTAGGATACTGACACATCAATTTAATTATTTTAGGGGAAAAAAATCAGTTAAATGTTTTTATATTTATTTAATATAGATTGCATAGACCTACTGAAAGAATAAATGACAGGTTACAGCAAGATTTTCAATTTAGGTTACAACTTAGGAATTACTTTTATGGTGCTTTTATAGTCCTTTTATAGCCTTTTTGGAGTTGACCAGGCCCAGTCCACAAAAATAATGCAGCTTTTGAACAACAGCAACAGTAAATAATGCTAGAAATGTTGTTATTGTTATTATCGGCCAAACTATTCCTTTAATGATTACATCAGTGTTCTCCAAAGTGTCATCAGCAGATTAAATATGTCTTGTTGAACATGTATTGCTGAACTGGAATGAGAATTAATCCAGCCGTTAATTTTTGATGCTTGCTAAATCTTCACTTTAATCTGCTTCCTCTGAAATGATTTGGGGCTTGTTATAAAAACACACTTTCAAGAATATTTATCTGACTGCATGTGTGTGTGTGTCACGTCATGCACGCTAAAACATCACTTAAAAAGCAATCTAACACCCCCCCACACACACACACTCACCATCAGCTGAGCTCACTTCCAAAATATTATCTTTACTTCCAGCACAAACGCTGAATCACTGTCTGCAGTGCCTCCGTCTGTCAGCTCTTCTCCTCTCTCTCTCTCTCTCTCTCTCTCTCTCTCCACAGGTATCTCACAGAGCACCTTACTGCTGTTCTTACAGGTTCCAGCCTAATGAATACACTCACCTTGCCACCCTCTCAATCCGCAAACACTCAGCCTGTCACAGGCGGCAATTGCAGACCTGGTGTATTTCTGCATCTGGATTTTGGTTTTAGGTGATAGTGTCAGCAGTAGAGGGCAGTGCTGAGTGTTTTTCACGGAATGTAGAGCAGGTGAAGCTGATGTGGCTTCTGTCTCCACACATGGAAGCAGTGTTAAGGTTTCAGTCCTAAAAATCATTAAATGAAATTTTAAATACTGATCCTTGTGGATCTTCAGCTCTACTTACTTGTGTTGTGAAGACTGATAGATCGATGAGTGGGTGGATGGACAGATGATAGATAGGTAGATAGATAGTTAGATAGATAGATAGATGACTGACGGAAAGATGGACAGAGAGACATAGATAGATAGATAGATAGATAGATAGATAGATAGATTGATTGATTGATTGACTGATAGATGAGTGATGGACAGACAGATGGACAAACATAGATAGATAGATAGATAGATAGATAGATGACTGACAGACAGATGGACAGACAAACAGATGATAGATAGATAGATAAGTTGCTTTCATACAGAGATTCCGGAAAATACACGGGTAATGTGTTCCAGCAATCGTTAGATTGGTTAGTTTGGTCGTTAGATTTGCTTCATTCTCACTGCTCGTGATTTCCCATAATCTGTGCATGCGTTCACACACAACCCATAAAACCTAGAATGATACGTGATATAATCATTTGACGTGTAATGTACGAGTCGAACACTAACACATCACATACTGTTCCACTCAGCAGACAAACGATCTCGGCTTCAGCACAGATACTGAGGAGATCCGTGGTCTCTGCTGCAGTCCAGTTTGCACACATTTCTGTTTATTTCATTTTTTTTATGCAAACAAAATCCTCTCCGAGTTTAAAACACAGACTAGCCCCTCTGGCACTGCAGGGTTGTATTATCGAAAACAACCGCTCAAAGAGTCGCGCAGTAACTACGTCATCACGCAGAACCTGATTTTTCTGAGTTCGCCGTGATCCTGGAACAACATTGTGATTAGCCAATCAGATTTGAAGAACCAGTTTATAGTTTTTGTGAAGTTTAGGCTTACAATCAGTGTTTGGTGCTTGTACATCAGGGTCAGCCATCTATCGTTAAATATGATTTTAAGGATTACTCACGGGTGAGGTTAGGTTTAGGTGCAAGATATGGTCAAAACTAAAATTTTGGATTAAAATGTTGTTTCAGGATCAACAAAACATGTTGACCCAGGAACACATCGAACTCAGCAAAATCAGGACGTGCACGTCATCACAACGACACATACACGATAGTCTAAGCAGTAGTTCTTGTTGAGAATGCTTGTAATGCTGGTGTGATTTCTGAGGTCTCGATCAGATGATAGGTGATGGGTCAGTCTCAGTTCAGGTGTTGTTCTGCTGTCGTCTCACCTGCTGCGGGCCACACACAGCTCTGTGTGACCATCTGTGTGCTCATACCCCCTCGCTGATTCAGAGGTTCCTGACCCTGCTCCACGCAGCTGTGGGCGAAGACAGAGGCGGGAACACCATCCTGATCCCAACAATTTCACCCGTTTCCCAGAGCGAGTTCAAAGGCTGTGACACACATTATCATTCACATGTGGACAACACCAGCTGTTTAGAGGACCCACCAATAAACACTACATAGGAAAAAAGACAGGTGTGAAAAACTAAGAATTTAAATGGCTTCAAGTAGATTTTTTCTTTCTGTAAATCAGTGGTTCTCAAATACACTTGGTAATATGGCTAATAAAAATTTTAGATTCGGCACTTATGCATTTACAAAATGAGCTTGTCACAACAATATATTTGAATATTGTTGAGCTCATGGAATTACAGATAATACTGATGCATTTAATTTTTTATCACTTTTGTATGATCAAATATTTTGCTCTGTGTTGGTGCTCATGCAAAAACATTTGAAAACCACTGATCTAGAAATTTTGCTTTTATACAAAAGCACCTGTTGCATATAAATATATAATAATAAATAACTTAACGCAGTGCATCAAATGCAATAAATGTGATAAATTTATAGTAAAACACAATTTACAAGGGGAAAATGGCAGCTGTGGTTGCCAGAAATTCATTGTGAAAAATATTGTGATAATGTTTTTTTAGTTTTGCAGAATGTTTACAACTTACAGCCATATTTTTATTAAGTGATATAATGTTAAAATATATATATATGTGAACAAGTGAATATGTACTGATAACCATCCTAATAATATTCTGTAGGTGGCACCAAAAAACCCATAAAATGTTATACAAAACATTTTTTTTTTTTACTGTAGATTATATGATAATTTATCATTTTTATTGACAAACAAAAAAACTAGACAAAAGAAACATTCCATTAAACATACAACATAAACATTGCATAGTTTTTACCATATATTAATGTGTTTTAGGCATTTTATTTTTCTGTTTTTTACAGTGCCCCATAAAACAGATCAGTAAAAGTTCTTGAACCAAAAAAGACATTTAATATTATTAAACCATTTTCAGCAAAGTTTTATTAAATGTTTAAAATATTTCACTTCAAAGTGATTCAGCATCTCAGAAAACCCCAAAAGCTAGACAGTAACAATTGCTAGGCCAGGATTGGTCAGTAATGATTTTAGGGCAGGGCTTAGCAAAGGCTCAGTTATCTGCTTTGCTTCAGTGACTTCATTCACCTGCAGGAGTGTAAGTGAAGCATCAGATGAGTGAATGCATCCTCTTTCTCTTCACCTCATTTTTAGAAAAGATGAACAATTTGCTTACAATCTCGATTTCTCACCCTCTCAGCTGAAGCGTCATAAAGACACAAAGGCCATCTGGTGCAGGTTATTTACAGAGAATACGGATGGTGTCTGTAATACTTCATTAACTGATTGTTTCATGTTTAATTTGAATGGATGTCACACTTTATCTGATGGAGGCAAACGTCGCATAGCTGGCATCATCCATTTAACATGGCTGACTGATCTTAAACAAAGCACATCTCACTCAGGCATGGCAAGGTCAACTAAAGTGTGTGAGTTTGTGTGTGTGTGTGTGTGTGTGTGTGTGTGTGAGAAAAGAGCAGCATATTCAAAACAAAGACTTATGATTCATCCATTGAGGCACTGATGCATTAATGACGTCAAAAGTTAACTCAGAGAAAGCAATGAGCTTTTTCCTCCACAGAGACTCTGCTAAAGAAAGAAAGGAACAGCTTAGCAACTGGGTTTTCTGTCCCATCAATACTGCAGCCATTGAGAAGCATTTGCTTTCCACAAATAGGCTGAAAATTACTTAAAGAAATAGTTCAGCCCAAAACATTATTTCATTATTTACCTTCAGACATTGATTTTGGCCTGTTCCAAATCATATGTCTTGACCTTTTGAACTGCATGCCACAGATATCTCTGATATCAAATAATAATTCAAAATAATATAAAAATATAATAAATATTCTAATTTTAATTTGTTATTAAATTTAATATATTATATGTATAGGCTAATATAAATAAATCTTAAACAATAACTTGCAATTACTTTGCAATTGCTCCTTATCATTTCCTATATCCAACTACATAAATCTCAAATATCAAAATATGACAGCTCAAAAATAATATAAAATAAGATTTTAATAGCCTCTTTTATCAAATGAAATGTATTCATAAAGAAATTAAACAATACTTTACTTTAAACAATTTTTGTACCTATGTCTACAAAATATCTAATTAAAATAAATACAATAAACATAATTTAAATAAATAATTTTAGCTCTGCTTCTCGTCATTTCCTGTATGAAACCATTTAAATTTCAAATATTAAAGTATAATACTTTAAAAATAAAAAAAAAAATTAAAAAAGTTTTAAATTACTGCAAACATGTGGTGCCAATCAAGCAAGTCCTTGCTGTAAGCCTACAGTAATTTAAGATAAATCTGCAACCCTGTTAAATATTCTAGCAAACCTCATATAGGTTGCAGCACCTACAGCAGGATGAGCAGCATGTAGTTTGACCTTCTGATGAGGATGAACAATGAATTGTGAAAGTTATGCAAGTCCCTTTAGTGAAAAAGAACAAAACTGTGAACTCTAGAACAATTGAAAACCACTGAGAGTCTCATGGTGCAGCGGACGGCGGTTCCCTCCAGAGCCTGAACAAAGCCACTCCATAAATAGAATGGCCTAGGGCGCAGCCTTTGTAGTGTGCACTACAGCAGCCAGTGAGTGAGTGACTTCTGTCAGAGTTCAGCGTGGCTCAGCTCTGTGTAAATGTTATGGACTGGCTGACAGGAAATATCATATTTGTGAAAGCAGATAACACAGGGATGCAGCTACAACTCCATAGCAACACCCTGGTAACCAGACAAAACATCTTACCAATCTTATTCTGTAGCAATGCCCTGGCAACCACCCAGAACACATTAGCAACCATATACTGTAGCAATGCCCTTGCAACCTTCAGGAAGCCTTAGCAACTGCATAGTAACACCCTGACAACCAGCTAGAATATCTTAGAAACTGTATAGCAACACCCTGGAAACAACCCAGAACACCTTAGCAACTGTATTCTGTATCAGTGCCCTGGCAACCACATAGAACACCTTAGAAACTGAATGGCAACGCCCTGGCAACCACCCAGAACACCTTAGCAACTGTATACTGTAGCAATGCCCTTACAACCTTCCAGAAAGCCTTAGCAACTGCGTAGCAACACCCTAACAACCAGCTAGAATAGCTTATCAACTGTATAGCAACACCCTGGCAACCACCAAGAACACCTTAGCAACCATATACTGTGGCAATTCCCTTACAACCTTCCAAGAAGCCTTAGCAACTGCATAGCAACACCCTGACAACCAGCCAGAATATCTTAGCAACTGTATAGCTACACCCTGGCAACCAACCAGAATAAATTAGCAACCGTATACTGTAGCAATGCCATGGCAACCACCTAGGAACCCTTAGACAATGAATAGCAACACCCTGGAAACCACCCAGAACAACTTAGCAACTACATAGCAACACCCTGGCAACCACCAGGAACACCTTAGCAACCATATACTGTAGCAATGCCCTTGCAACCTTCCAGGAAACTTCAGCAACTTCATAGCAACACCCTGGAAACAGTCCAGAATACCTTATCAACTATAAAGCAATGCCCTTGCAACCACCAAGGAGACCTTAGCAACTGCATAGCAACGCCCTGGCAACCACCCAGAACACCATAGCAACTGTATACCGTAGCAATGTCCTTTCAACCACCCAAAACGTCTTAGCAACTGCACATCAACACCCTGGCAACCATCCAGAATACTTTAGCAACCATATAATAATGACCTTGCAACCACCAAAGAGCACTTCAGCAAAGTGTTTTTTCAGCACTCATTTCTTCTGCATAAGAAAAAAAAAACTGTTTTGTAATGAAATGACAAAATCAAGTATAAGCAAAAGCTGCAAAGACAAACTCGGACAGAAAGATAAAAGCTTGTGATAGCGGGAGCAGGTAATTGAGTTGGCCGCCGCCCAGCCACTGGACACGTGCACACAGAACACTCTTCCTCATTCTTTTGTTCTGTGAAGGGCAGAAGAATATCAGAATGCTAATAGGAAAACACCATATGAGGGAATGAATCACTTTATAGCTTTGATTTTTCATCTAGATATTTGGTGCAACTTAAAAAAAAATGAGAATGAGCAATAGATTTTGAATGTATATGAATCAAACTTATTTTGTAGGAATGTCAGAGACGTCAACGTTAAAAATGTTGGTGAGTAATAGCCTCTGCCACCAGACCGTTAGTTTTAGCAAGATCACCAAGCATAGTCATAACCTTTGTCACGTCACTGAAATAATGAGCGAGGATTAAAAACAGACACTGTAAACAACATGTATAATACACACACTGTAAAAAAGTGTAATGAATAAAGGAAAACCAAACTCATACAACCTTGTTTCAGAGCAGGTCTCTGGACAGAGTGCTGAGTGATGCAGGCTGACTGAACGCTCTTCAGGACATATTATACAGCACCAGAGTCTCTTAATTAAAATGGACATATTAACAGCACGGACAGGTGTGCAATTACGGCTGAGGGCTGTTTGAACAAGCAGAACACACACACCTGCAGCTAATCGAATTGTGGAAGAGCCCTGGAAATCCTGAGTGCTCGAGTCCACACTACAATAAATTAGCATTGTCTTTAGTGCCCTTAACTCCTTTTATAAAACTGTGGTCAACAGACGAAGTATCTAATTCCGCTCTCTAAATAATTTGATATTTTAAAAATACAACAGCAATAATAACAAATAGAAGGGAATATTACACTTGCATGTTAAAGTTCAAGGTAAGTTTAGGTTTTATTCTTTGCTTCAGCATAAATGAAATGCAGCATCAGAGGTGATTTGCTGTTGTCATGACAACAATGGTTAAATACATGCAAGACAGTTGATGGTCAAACAGAAACACGGAAAGAACAGAGCGATCATAATTCCCTGTGCAAATAAAGAGGAGACCAAAAACCACTCATAATTAAACACTACAACAAAAATAACTAAAACTAAATAAATGTAGTTGCTGATATATAAAACATCATAAATATTTTTACTATATATATATATATATATATATATATATATATATGTTACAGTCCTGCCAGGCTCTACCCCCAGTCAACCACAGCGTTCACTCTCTCCAGAATTCTAATCATCATCACCTGCACCTCATCATCACCGCAATCACCAGCCCTATATAACCACACTCTACCCCTCAGTCAGTGTCCGGGCTCGTTTCTACGAAGTGGACTCAATCCTATGATCCTTGAACTGTGACTACTGAAATACTTACCCTGTACTTACCTTCTTGTTCTCCTTCATTCCAGTTTGTCTCCTGTGTTCCCATTGTTTGTGGTGTTTGGTGTGCCTTAATGAACTGAAACTATCTGACTCTTGGATACTCACCTCTCAAGACTGATCTTCTCTGTCCATACTCAGCTGTGCTAAATAAACTTGTTATTCTCACTTACCTCCTGTGTAGAGTCTGTTTCCGTAACAATATATAAAATCTGGTTGTCAAACCAACATTTTTCAATTTTTTTAACAACCTGATGTATTAAAGCGATTAATAAAAACTATAAACTTTAACTAAAATGACAATGAAAATGGAAAAAAAAAACATTTTGAAATATTAAACTATAATCATTTATAAGTTCTATCATTTATTTTATAATTTAGACAGCTACAACTTTTCCCATTTTCATTTATTAACTTGATATAGTTAAAACTTAAAATAAAATAAAAATGAATAAAAAAAATATATAGACATGTTTAAAAACCATACCATGTATTTGGTGTTACTTAAATATAATATGCTTTATTTGGTTATACTGTATAAAGTCCATGGGGAAACATTTTTATCTTAAATTCTTAAAAAGTAAACAATTTACAAAGAAATGAAAATGAGGCACATCTAAAACTGAAATTATTTTCTAAAGTTTGCGCCCTATCAACTATATAACAAAATAGCAGTTAGGTTCTGCATGGACAAACAACACTTACATTTTCTTCTGAAAATTTGCAAATGTAGTTTTCAAATTGCCAGTGTGTTTCTGAGAGCAATGAATTCAGATTTGCCTTCCTTGAGCGGCTGTCCTCACAGTGTGGGACTCTGGAAGTGAGACGTTAGCAGGTTTTGCTCTCAGATTTTCCCTCTATGAAAGCAGCCTCAGCGTGGTGAATGAAGCAGCTGTCAGGCGGGCCTGCAGCGACAGAACAATACATGAGAGAGTAGAGCAATTCTACAGTCTCGTGTGCTGTATTTCTATTATGCTCTCTACCTCTTTTAGTTTTCTGACGCTCAGCTTTTAGCGTTTGGTTGCTCTCCAGAGAATAATGAGCAGAGCTCACAGACGCTGGGCTATTCTGGTCAGCTGCTCTCGTGGACAGAAAGTCAGTCCCACACCAGTCAATCTGTTTTTATACTTCTTAAAATAAAGCAATGAGAGACTGAGTGCTACAGTGACTTCTCCACAAATAAATGGTTTGGCAATATGCAATGTTCTAAAATGTTGGCAGCAGTGATATGATAAAAAGACTCTCATTGATAATTACAGTAAACAATTTGCTTGCAAATAATATAATTTAATATCTTAAATTACCATAAATAACTCACCCGTGTTGTTCCAAAATGTACTTTCTTCTGGGAAACACAAAATGAGATCTAGATGAGCAGAGTAATGTGAGCACTTGTTGTTTTTAAAAAATGTTGTGATATGTTTTCAAGTGAGATTTGAGAACTACAGTGGAACAACAATTTTGATTCTCAGGTAAATGTATTCCATTTTTAAAGAAATAGTTTACCAAAAAAATTAACATTTTATGAAAATATAACTATCCTCAGGTCATCCAGGATGTAGATGAGTTTGTTTTTTCATGGGAACAGATTTGGAGAAATTACATCAGTTTCTCACCAATGGATGCTCTGTAGTGAATGGGTGCCATCAGAATGAGAGTCCAAACAGTGGATAGAAACATCATAATAATCCACAACACTCCAGTCCATCATATTGTCATGGTCAGCTGGAGATGCCAGCACGGGCCACCGGAGGGCACTCCAGCGCCCACGGACTTTGTATGTTATGAGTTTGTTTTCATGCTTTGTCTCCGCTCCGCTTGTCAGTTCTCACCAGAGGTGGGACAAAGTCATTGTTCGGCAAGTCACAAGTAAGTCTCAATTCATTGCCCTCAAGTCCCGAGTCAAG
>JAUCMR010000158.1:445524-462433 GCA_032357425.1 Enteromius argenteus | reverse complement strand
TTATCCGCCGTTGTTGACCTAGCCTGTTTGTTGTGTTTTTGGATCTCCTATTAAATACCCTGCAAATGGATTCTACCGTCTCTCCGAGTCTCTATCGTGACACATATAATGTCTTGAGAAGAGAATAGGCCATTTTGGATCTATGCATATTTCTCTCCTGATTCAGACCAGAAAACTTTTTCACTGAAGAAAGTATGCAATATTATGGATAATGGACTTGTTTTAACCAGAAGCAATGATTTGAATATAAAAGATATATAAAACATAATAAGGAGGTATGTCAACACAGTCTCATGATCAATTCGTACGTATTTGTACAAGGTGCCAAATTCGTGCTAATTCGTACGATCTCACTTGTACAATTTTGTACGATTTGTCTAAAACCCTGTGATGGGTAGGTTTAGGGGTGGGGTTAGGTTTAGGTCATTAGTACAAATTCATATACGAATTGTCAACTCGTAAATTATGTACGATTTAGAAGAAATCGTATGAATTTGTACATTTGACTCTCATTCTGACGGCACCCATTCACTGAATAAATATCCAAGTTGATGTTCTAAGAGTTAAATAAAATTGAATGTTATTGTTCCCACAGGAAATTATTCAAATATATTATAAACCTCTCAAGTCTAGTGACTAGTTGTTCCTTGAAATTCCTGCATGGTCTGAAAAAAACCGTCACTCCCAGAAATGTCATCCCAGGCTTTTTAATCAGATTGGAACTAGTGATTTCTGATGGCTCCTGCCATGTTTCTATTGAATATGCATAATGCGGTCAGTGAGCAGCCGTCTGGATCTGAGGCTACAGGCTCTGTCTCGGGTAAGCACGCGAAGCTTGATTCAGCAAAATAAATGAGATGAATCCGAGGCCAAAAACCTCGTCCCAAAACTCATTAGCCTTAGAAAGAGAGAGGAGCTCAGCTGTGAATATGAAATGCAATATCACGTCAGCTCTGACTCTTTGAAAAACACACAGTGAGGGAGAGAGATCTGAATACAGAACGTAATATCTTGTCAACACAAAAATCTCAGCTATTGCAAGGGTGCTAGCCGATGTTTGTTTATGCTGAACCAGGCATTGATGGCACGTAAGCTAACAGGCAGAAACTGATCATCTGAGCTCCTGTGTAAAGCAGCAGAACATGACTGCAAAGACAGATGCTGTATGTAGCTGTATGTTGGGTAATTTCACATACTTTTACTATGCGCTATGTGTCTTGTTTGTAAACTAATGTGAACTTTTTCCAAGAGATCAGGAGACGTTTGGAAATCTTTGAAGCAGAATTTTCACTTTATTCCCGAAAACTCTCTCCGTAGCGCTGTAGTCGTCAAAGTCGTCTGACTCATCTCAATCATCTCAATCGTCTGACTCATCTCAATCGTCTAAGGCAGTGTTACATTGTAGTTCTTATAGGTTTCATGGGGGAGGAGTACATAGAGGTGGAGACAATTGAAACAAAGAACGCAAATGAGGTATAGCAACCTTCCCCCATTACACCAGCCCTGATCCAATAAGCATAGCCAATCAAATACTGAACCAAAAGGCACCAAGAACTGTTACAAACAGAAGGTGACAAAACAAAAGTCTCAGTAATCGGCCTCATTTGACTCATTAGAGGACAGGAACAGCCAGGAACCTCTGGCTGCAAGCTTGAATGTTAACACCTTTACTTTAAATGCTAAATACAATGTAGTCCTATGTCACCTTAGTTTATTGTATGTTATGTCAGGATGTAGGATCAGCAGATCTAAGACAGATTCTTAAATTTGTAATCCTACAAAACCAAGCTGGTTTCTACTAGTCTACGGCAAGTTATAATCACATATTTCGAATATGCTTCTGTAGCTCCTTTAACTCTCATGTTGTTTTTCGCTCATTCGTGCTAGTTAAAGTTATTGCATACTTACGTATTTTGCAAACTATGATCATTTTTGTCCCACCTTGTTAAAAAAATGACTGACTTACAAAAAATTGCTTATAAATGTATTTTTAATGATATATAATTACCAAATATTGTATTTAACATGTTTGTAAACTTGTTTTCTTTCAATTAGCACAGGTTGCACACCTCTTTTGGGAAATTATTGATCAAGCTACATTGATCTAAAGTTATGCACATCAGTTTTTGAATGAATATTGTTACACATTTGTTTGGGGAAAGTTCTTACTAATTCATTGGTAACACTTAGGTTCATTGGTTAACAACATTAGTAAGCATGAATTAAGAATGAACAATACATCTACAGCAGTGGTTCCCAACCACAGCTCCCCAACACTGCATGTTTTCCATGTCTCCGTAATCAAACACACCCGATTCAACTCATCAGCTCTTTAGTAGAGACTACAAGAGCTGAAATGTGTTAGACAAAGGAGAGATGCAAAATGTGCAGTGTCGGGGGGCCTACAGGAACGTGGCTTGGAACCACTGCTCTAAAGCATTTATTTGTCTTTGTTATGTTAATATCAGCATTTACTAATGCATTATTAAAACCACAAGTTGTGTTTGTTAACATTAGTTAATGCACTATGAGCTAACATGAACTAACAATGAATAACATTAACAAAGATTAATAAATAGTGTAATAAATGCATTGTTCATGCTACTTAATACATTAACTAATGTTAACAAACAACACCTTATTGTAAAGTGTTACCAATTACTTAATAACTATGAATTTTGTCTCAATAAACTCCCAATTTGCGGCTCATTAGTAGTTAGTCTGGTAATTGTCAGGTTTAGGTATGGGTTGGATAAAGGGATCTAAAAAGTGGTCATGCAGAATAAGCCATGAGCTTTATACTAAAACCGCCAATATACTAGTAATATGCATGTTAATAAGCAATTCGTTAACAGTGAGAATTAGTTCCTAAACTAAAGTGTTACCAAGAAAATTCCACACAAACAATACTTTTTATTCTCAAAAACTGAGCTGTTTAAGCTTAGATTTTAAGGGAAAGCACATAATAAAACATAATTACAATGAATTGCATAAAATGAATGCATTGCAAGTTGCATGGTTGCAAAATGCTAAATAAATTCATGTAAAGGTAGCAACCAAGGCATATGTAAACTTTTACATATATTTTTTTTAAATAGCAATGGCACTAACTAATGGCACACTAATTCTAATCTTAAATAATATTGATTTTGGACAGAAAGTATATGGATTGGAACGCAATGGTTATACTTTAAGTCATTGATAAAACATACTCGTTTTGGTTTTGTTGCAAGCATAAACTGTAAATAAAACAAGGATTATTGATAAAACCTTGAAGTTTCTTTCCTTGTAGACAGGGTTTTTACACTTTTTGGATAAAAAACAATGATCTCACCTATAGTTGCAGCATATGCATATTAATCTTAATCTTGCATAGAAGAAAGTATTTTAACACTGACGGTATAACATGGCATCGAGTTTGTCTGCTGAAAGTTTGTGCCCTTTCAAAGTGATTCAGACTGCTGATGCCGTACCGCCAGGCTTTACACTGCATATATCTCACAATGCAATTTGAATTTATAAATTATTGAAGTGACAAATATTGAGACTCATTATGCAAATAATATGCGAGAGGGAATGATTAGTATGGAAAACACATCATGCCGAGGCAGTTGGATACGCAATCCTGACAGACTGGAGCTCATTAGCATTCCTGCTGATACCTGGTGGAGTCCACAACTGGAAGTACTGTAAGCTTCTTCAAATCTGATCACAGGTGGGATGTAGTGCCAGTAAAAAAAAACATGGTGATATGCTAATTCAACTTTAAATCTGTTTTATTGCCACTAAAAATGAGCATTGTGGAGGGGAAACTAATTGCACATAGATTGCAACAGTGAGTCAGATTTTGAACAAAACTGTCACAAACAATAATCAATGCAAGGATCAAACTTATACAGCCCATTTCTAAAATGTTTTTTATTGCATTGCTAATGCTTTTCACCACACACATTGTTTCAAAGCAGCTTTACAAAAATTGTCATGTTAATGTTTATAATATCTTAGTATCTTCATGCCTTATAGGCGCATTTAGCAGATTAGCTGGGTGATAATATCATTTACATGTGATTTACAACACAAGCAATCATGCAGATGAGATTGCCTGTATAGTATATCCGAACACAATGTATGGATGTGGATAAGTTGGACATACTGACATCCAACTTTATGTAAAGAGCTGGATCATAATATTGCTACATTTTTGAGCTGAGATTTGCTACAGAAGGCCTATATCACTGAGTGTACTGTCAGATAAGGCTGTATATAGTATATATCCAAAAACATTATACAGCATATAGAGCTGCTTTTATATACTTTGTATTTTGTGACAAAGTAAATAAAAACCGGGTAGTTGAGATATGCTGTATTGTATATTGCTTTATGTGAGCTGTATGAGAATAAAGTTATTGAGAGAGAGCTGTGCGATAATAATGTTTACAATTTGTTGTGCATTTTTGTCTTTTTTTTTTGTTAATTACAAGCAATAAAGCAGTTGAGATTTGCTATATAGTATATTGACCTATAGGTGAGTATACTGTGTGTATGTAAAATGAACCTAGACCAAACCAGTCATTAAAGTTAGTGTTTTGAAATTGAAATATATATTGATTATATATCATATAAAAAAAGCCGAATGAGTAAGCTTTGCATTGATGTATGACTTTGTTAGAATAGGACAATATTTGGCCGAGATACAACTATTTTAAAATCTGGAATCTGAGTAAGCAAAAAATCTTAAATATTAAATAAATCGCCTTTAAAGTTGTCCAAATGAAGTTCTTAGCAAAGCATATTACTAATCAAAAATTAAGTTTTGATATATTTACGTTATAGAAAAGCTACATAATATCTTCATGGAACATGATCCTTACTTAATATCCTAATGATTTTTGGCATCGATAATTTTGACCCATACAATGTATTGTTGGCTTTTGCTAAATATACCCATGCTACTTGACTTTTTTTTTTGGTGTAGGGTCACAATTGTAGTTGGAAATCCAATATACAGAGCTGTGCAACAGTTTACATCTTTGCAACAGTATAAATGCTATTATAAACCATTATAAAGTATGATATTACTTGCTTTGTCTGCCATCTTCAGTTGACTTTTTGATGGGAATTGTCAAGTGCATTATTGCATTGCTTTCTCTGTAAAAAACAGCAACAAAGTTTGGCCAAAAACAAAGTAAGTAACCTTTTAAAACAGCTTTGACGCACTGCATCACTGCTCATTTGCATGAAGCTAGCTTTTCTCAACTTTGTTCCACCGTCCAGCAGTCACTGTCATTCACATCCCTGAAGATCGCCCACTCTCTTGGAAAACAAATGACTTCAGGTTGCTTCGTCACTGTAGGAGCGAACGTCCTTTTAGCCCTGACGGAAACTCTTTATGCATTTCAGCCAAGCTGCACATAAAAAGAGAGAGCAAGAGAGAATATCAAGGACAGAGAGCGATTTCTCACGCTGATTGGAATTTTGGTGGCTTTGGTGATTTGCAGGAAAATCAATTTATGTGGCCTGAAGGTGTCTGACTCACCGCTGACGTCATAAGACCTTCGTGCTCCACATTTGACGACTCATGCAACGTGTTTGACAAAATATCTCATCACCAAATGCGTGCACGCTCACTCGCATCTATTCATTTCGTTCTCGTGCCTTGTTCAAAGCTGCGTTTTGTTGACGAGTAATTAGCCACCCAAAAGCCATCACTCAGATCTCTAAACGGACAGAGCAGGTGAAGAGAAAAGTGCCGACAGCTAACGCTCTCTCTCTGACAGGAAAGGGGTCAGCCTCGGGAAGGAAACATGATTTATTCAGGCGTTTAGTGTATTGTCAGTGGATTGTGCGAGGCCGGGCCTTTAAAGAGAAACCCTGGGGAGAACACCAGCACTTTTATCCTCCCTCTCTCTCTCTATCCATCCATCCAACTCTCTCATTAAGTGTATCTCCTCCAGAACCACAGTGAGAAATTAGAGTGACACTACACTACCCTCCTCTAGGTCACTCGGAGACATTTACAGCATTTACAGGCTCTTCACACACTGTTCCAGCAATCCATTACCCGCATTCTCCACCAAAACACTGCTACTGACACAGGATTCGTTCTTGCATTCTTTTAATTGCTGATCTATGTAAATATGCAATTGCTCTGATGCATCTTGTTATTGAATGTACGCTCTGTGAATGGCCATTTATTACTTGTATTGACAACCTAAGCAAAATAATATTGTCTGTATGACGTTTCAAACTGACTTTAATGCAATGGTTAGAAGTTATCAAATGTGTAACCAACCAAATGGTAATCAACTAAGACAAACACAAGTTGATTTGTAAATTTTGCACTGCTGGTAGACAGAGGACACATTCTTGCATTTCACAGTGCTATTATTTTAATAATTGGTCTATAAAAATATGCAACTGCTCTGATGTATCTTGTTGTTTGCTCTGCATCTAGACATTTCTTTTATGCAAGAACTAGGGCTGCCTTCGACTAAAGATTTTTCTGATCAACTAGTACATTTTAACCATTATAATTACCTAATTGCATGTTTATTAATAAATAATTTAGCTTATAGCTTATATATTTAGATTATAATGAGCCTTTAATTGCCTACATAGCCTAATAAGCTCAATTGCATGCATAAATCTTACCACAGAGAACCGGCCGAAGTAATAATTATGAATGTGTCAGGGAAAAACAGTAAGGAGGCTGCATTAACAATTTAATTATGTATTGATACACAAGTGCTTTCTTTGTTTTCATCCTAAGAGATGATGTCGGTGACACTGACTGTCATATCTGTAGTAGTGGCTGTGACTGTATGCATGCTTCATGCAAATTACATAATCTGAGAATGGTTCCACTTTATATTAGGTGGCTTTAACTACTATACTTACATTTAAATTAATCATTTGGTACAATGCACTTATTGTAGATGCATGTGTTCATGTTTTTAAAATATATATATGTAATTTCATCTGTAATTACGTCTGTAATTACATTTATAATTACACTTTTGACCCATCCCTTACACCTCTTGATATGCTTATAAATCAAGAACAAGGCATTTTTAGCTGTATTATACGTTTGTTTATATATGTTTATTAATGTTGGGACAATGCTTTATAAAGGATGAACTGACTATTTACTGATGCTTACTTAATGATTCATAGCATGGAGTTATTATAATGTTTTATGGAACAGTAAGGAAGATTTTGAAAAAAAGTTTGTAACAAGCTGTTTTGGGTCACCATTGATTGCCATGGTATGCTTTTTTTGCTAGGAGCATTAAAAGCTCACAAACACTGCTTCAAATGAAATTGATCAATCCCTGGAGGGTCTGGAATTGAAGGGGAGTCGTTGAACAAATAAGGTAAAAATAAATGCATATCATAAGAAAATGCTTGACCAAACATGCTCGTCAACCTGTTGTTTAGGACTCCCACAACCAATATGAGCCTTTTATAACCCATAATAGAGGCACTTTAAACTCAATAAAAATACGGTCTTCAGCTTCAGTGAGATTCAATTGACCTTGCTTTTACTGACTGAAGTGGATCAAGAGTTAATTGAAAGAACAGTGTAATACTGCTGGATGATATCTTACACTTTCTTTTATTCACTACATGCACCAATGTAAATAAATGACAAAGTCTCACTCTGATGAACTTTTAGAGGAAGTCAAGTCTAGTAATGGCCAGGGAAATGTGTTTCTGGATGAGGAGGCCAGTGGGAGCTGTATACAGGTATTACAGCTGTCTAAACGGCTCCTCTGGGAGGTCAAGCATTTATCTGCTCTCTGTGCCGGCTGGCACTTACTGCTGACAAAGCACCTTACACATGTTCTCTCTCTCTCTGAGCTGTAGTATATTTCTAGAAACACTGAGTGCTGCCAATGAGGCTAATTATGGTAAATGTCGTCCACGTGGCGGAGTAAAGCTGACCGCTGGCAGCGCCCGCACAGTAGATGAGATCAAGCTGTAATCTATGGAAATGCGGCCTCCATTTGGCCATCCGCTCTGTAATGAATTGGAGCACTCGTGGTGAATTATGTTGTTTTGATTTGGGTAATGGCATGACTACAGTGTTCTGCTTGTTTGAGCGTAGAGTAATGACCCAGTAATTCTGGACTGAGCTTTATTTCACACATTTGGACCGGACTTACTGCATTAACAGATGACCTACATTAGGAAGGGGAATTTATAATGCTTACACTTGAATGTAAAAGAAGAGATTCTTAGTTTAATTCGAACAATTGTGATTTAATATTTCATGACCAAATGAAATAAGCTTTCTAGCAAAGGTCACATGACTGTGGATGTCCTTAAAGGAATTGTTCACCCAAAAATGAACATTTGCTGAAACTCACCCTCAGGCCATCCAAGATGTAGATGAGTTTGTTTCTTCACAGATAAAGAGAGACGTAGCTTTTGATCAGTTGCTCACCAATGGATGCTCTGCAGTGAATGGGTGCCATCAGAATGAGAGTCAAAACAGCTGATAAAAGCTTTACAGTAATCCACAGCACTCCAGTCCAACAGTTCACTTTTGAGAAGCAAAAGGCTGCATGTTTGTAAGATGCAAATCCATCATTAAGAGTGTTGTTTCTGGCTAAATTTTCTAAAACAAGGAAGCGTATTCTTAATTCATGGCCATCATTTACTAAAACAAGGAAATACATTTTTACGATGTGGCCATATTTTTGGAGCAAATTTGTAATTTATGGCCACGTTTTCCTAAAAGGAGGAAATTAATCTGTACACATGGCCAGATTTATCAAAAAAGGGAACAAATTCTTAATTCATGGCCACAATTTACTAAAATGAGGAAACAAATGAGTATAATGTGGCTATATTTTCTAAACTAAGTAATTTCTTAATTCTTAGCAACAATTTGTTAAAACTTAATTAGGAAATGAGTACGCAGAGGCATGATTTACTAAATTTACTTGTTGACAATGGCACAGTGTAACAAAGACTCTGTTTGTCTCTGTTTCTGTGTAACAAGCCTGAAAACAGCAGCAGCCTTTGAGTCAGGACAGCAGCTATGATGTCTCAAAATGCTGCTTATGTAGGCAGCTCTGCGTGTTTGGTACAGACCCTCTCTCTCTCTCTCTCTCTCTCTGTAGACGGCGGCTCTGCTGCATCAGTGATGAGGTGTCTGTGTCTCAAAGCCTCCCAGTGGAGTGTGTCAGTGCCGAGGTCAGCCCAAGGACTCACCCCCACACACATCTATGAGCAAGAACAATCACAGCGATGCAGCGAGCCAGACACAAACACACATATGCGGGACAGCTCTATTAGCGGTCCTGTGAAACCGCATGTGACGCTCTGGGCCATGTTAGTCATACGGATTCATGTTGCCGGGAAAACTAGGCCAATATTTACATCTTGGACAGCGTGATGAATTAGAGATTTTGATGTTTATCAGCCGAAAAAAACAAGGGCTAATTTATTGTTAGGGATTTACAGCATCACTCGCAAGGAAAACAAGCCTCTGTTCTGCTTGTTTTCATCGTATACTGTTGGCCTATTTCCATAAATCAGTCAACTCTTCCACTTTTGTTTATGTGGGGTTTTTCCGCTCACAGAGTCTTTTTGGTAAATAAGAGAAAGATTCTCCAGAATCCAGGCAGGGAGATTTATATGTGGTGGTGGTGTTTCGGTCTGACGGGCTCTTTCTCATTCATCACTCGCCCTGAGTTCAGCCCAATTCTAAATGTCAAAATTAGCATTTCATCACTTGCCCTGAAATAATGGGAGAAGTGGAGAGGACGGGCAGAAGACAAAGAGTACGTGACAAAGGGAATTTGATCATTGGAGGTGTAGAGGAACCGCACAGTCACAATTTAGATGATAACATGATGCTTACTGTGCAGTACATACTGTACACTTATTACTAGCTGTTCTGCTCATTTTGACCGTGGAGAGGATAACTGTTTTTTGAAACTAGTTCATTCAATACCTCACTGATCAGAGCTCATGCATCTCAGTTTTTAAGCATACTACTACGACTACTACTAATAATAATAATTTACAGAGTGATAAAACTTATGGATTTGGATGACGATTTATTCAGAATTTATGTAAAAGCGAGTTCTGTGATCCTATAAATGTAACATGCTTGGAATAATAAGAATAAATTCATATATAATCATATACTATTTATTATGTAAGGAATAATTGACTACGGGCCATTGAATTATTAGAAAAATAATGCACACCCGATTATTCCACTTATACCACGGTTGCCACACTTCAAGACATCAATCAGATGATATATTTTAAGGTATTTGTCCATTTTTTGTACTTAAAACTCAAGTGTCAGTAGGATTATTTCTTCTGCATCTCATCCAACACCTCCTTTGTGAATTCCAAAGCGTCATTTTAGACCTAGTAACACAGCCTTAAGCCATTCATATCAGACTAATGGAGTTAATGACTAAGTTATGAGAGAGAGTGAATTACGAGTCTGTGCATCTCTTAAAAGTGTTCGGTGTGTTTGATTAGGGTTGGAGCTAAATTCTTCAGGACATCGGCCCTCCAAGACTGAAGTTCCCCACCCCTGTCCTAGAACGTTCATCAGCCAATCAGATTCAAGCATTCAACGGCCCCGTAGTATAATTGTATATATAATCGGATCCTAAGAAATGAACTTTCATCACTTTTTTTGTTGATTAGATCAGAAAAGAAAATTAAGCTGAAACAAAATTTTTTTCCTGCAAGTCAGAGTGTGTGATCTTTTCAAGAGTGAAAAAACATACAGACAACAAAATTAATAAATGGATAAACATTTTGGGTAAACTATTATTTAGGTTATTAGTCATTTATCACAAAAGTATGTGAATGGGAAACTTGTAAACAATGAAAATGGTTCATGACATTCATAGTGTTTTCCTCTCCTACCAATGACAGGACTTGATTGCTGCTGGACGGAGCATCCCGAGCACCCTCTGCATTCTGATCATGGGTTTGTACTCTGTATATTATTTTTAATTAATCATTTTTTGTTTGCTATTGACAACAAATAAATCCTTAATTTAATTTGTTAAATGTGGATTTTGAGAGTTTAAGTTACATACAGAGGACTTAAACTATGTTTAAAGTGTTTTTTGAAGTAGCCTTTTATAGTTTTTGTTTTAAATACCTGTTTGCTATTTGTTTAAGGTGATGGACAATTTAAGATTTCTGTGGATCAGGAAATTATCAACGACCACATCCTCTCTCCCATTGTGGCCCTAAGCTACACATTCTCTTTGTTTTATGTTTTGAATATCAAATACCCAAAAGAGATGGCACTTTCCCTCAAATTTATTCAACGGTAAGCCGCGCATGCAATGTTGAGTATAGAGAAGGGGTGACAAACTCAGCACCTGGAGGGAATTTTGTTCCAACCCTGCTTCAGCATACATACCATGTTGTTTCAAATAGGCCTGAAGGACTTGATTGGTTGGATCAGAGGGCTCCAGCACTCCAGGAGCTGAGTTTGACACCCCTGTTATTGTTGTTGATGTTTCACCCAAAAGTTAGAAGTTTGTCATTTGTGGTGTTCCAAACCAGTACCGCAAAGATAATATTTGAAAGAGTGCCTTTCTTTTCCATGTAACTGTTTGTTTACACACATTCTTCAATATATATTTCATTTTCAAGAGAAGAACGAAACTCATGTTTGGAATAACATTAGAGAGATTAAAGTGTTGCCTTTTTTTTTTTTTCTTTTTGGAGTGAGCTATCCTAAATAAGTCTTAAAACAGTTTCTCAACTGGTGGTTCATGACCCATAAGTGGGCTGCAAGACCGTTCTTAATGAGCCATAGTGCACAAAGAAATAACGAAAAATTCTGAATGTTTGTCATTGTGAGACTTTTATTTTGAAAGGCATTCATGAAAGCTGTGACACTTGGCAAATGTGGTTTAAGGAAAGAGTGCCTAAGAAAAAAAAATGCTGTTCTGATTCAGTATTTGATCAGATTTTGTCAGGCTTAATGTCTTCTCAGGGTGTCCGTGGGTCCTTAAACAGTCTTAAAATATATTAAATTTGTATTCGATAGGTCTTAAATATTTTTGGTGACATTACCACTAAAATATCTTCAGTCTGATGGACTTAATGACTGTTTACAAAAATTGGACAGACCAAATATGTTTTTTCCCCCTGCAGTAGTTACTGCATCATGACAAAACAAACGCACCACGAAGCATCAAAACGTGAGAATGATTCTTCTAAATGTTATTAGCCTACATTCAATGTAACTTAAACAACGATTGATAATGAATAGTGTATTTCTGGTATGAAGATTGTGCTGGTGAGGCTCACACTGTTTGTCTATTTGTGAGAGACTTCAGAACAAATGAGTGTAAAAGCACACATAAAGAAACTCAGAACAACTGCACTGAGGTAAGAATTCGAAATCTTTCGTTTAGTTATAACATGATATAGTTAAGTAAATAAGATTTAAATTTTCAACAACATATTGCCTGTTTTTGCTCTCTTTCAAACAAAAATCATTCCAAACCCAGCCACAGCACTGTTTTGCGTCCTGGAAGAATCAACCATTTAAATGATTCAGTTAAATTGCTATGACTCACTTATTAACAGTGACTTACTGCCACCTACAATAGTAACAATAGCCCGCTCATCACTAATTGTCTAATCATCTAATCATCTAATCTCCCTATCAGATCTCACGTCACTCCCTATAAATAGCCAAAACCCCTTCTCTAAGTATTATTTCATTACCGGCAAGTTCTAACTCGTGAAATGTAATATAAAGTGTATTTTCATTACAGCTTTATGTCTTAAATTTTATATGTGGTATTAAAAAGGTATTAAAAAGTCTTACATTTAACTTCTTCATGTCTGCAGATATAGAAGTCCCTACTTCTATACTTTATTAAATGTATGCATTATTTTTATGTAAAATGTCTAACATTCTGTTAATACATTTTGTTTAGATACAATAGAGCTGTATCAAAGCACTTTTTAATAGCGTTCTGTACATTGTTATATGAATTTACTCATTTTAAAAACCTGTTTTCATGTTCAAGTTTTTCTATTCCATTTATTTAACAATGGTTTTGACTTTGGTTCTCAACTATTTCAATTTAGAAGTTTATTTTTGACAGTGCAGCACTAAAATTGCATACATGCGCTATTGTCTTTTGCTGTTCAAAGAACACTTTGTGCACATTGTTAAATGAATTTCTTTTTTATGCGTGTGTGTGCATGCGATTTTAAAAAGCTGCAGCCCAGGTTTTGCATTCCATGTATTAAAATTTACTTTAGAATTGTTTCTGTACAATGCTGATATTGAACACATATTTGCTCTTTGTCTCTTGCTGTTTAAAAAAAAAAAAAAAAACTTTCTGCACACTGTTAAATTATTTTTTACCATCTAAAAATGGTTTTGACTTTTTTTTTTTTTTTTGACTTGGTTTATTATTTTAGTTAGGGATCTTAACTTTTCGACAGTACCACAAACATATTGTACACACAAGTGCTGTTTAAAACAAAACAAAACAAAAAAGCCTTCAACACAAGCATTTTCTGCTCACTGTTCAATGAATTGGTACAATTTTGATATTTTAGTAGAAAAGGCTGAAGTCCCAATTTTGTATTCCTGGTTTGGTTCTTGTACGTACGTACATATTCATTTATGTATTTATATAAAACATTATAAAATATGTACGAACTGCTTTGAGACTGGGCTGGTAATTCAGGTGTTGAGAGAAAAACACAGCCCTTCTGAATTCAATAAAACTGCAATAAAATCACAGACTAACCTTTGTAAATGTTGGCTTAAGTGCATCATTTTGGCAATATATTTACTCAAAAGTGCATGAGCTCTGATCAGTGAAGCCTATAATCAGTTACAAAATGAACAAAACCTGTGCTAATAGATCAACAAATCTGTCAAGTTTTTAATGCCAAACCAGTTTTCCATCCATAATATTGCTTTCTACAGTGAAAAAGTCATCTCGTCTGAATCAGCAGAAAAATATGCACAGATCAAGCAGATCAGTTTGTGCCAGAAAAGTCCTGAACAAATATGCCGGTGGATTTTGATGTGAAAGAACAGCAGCAGACGGACTTTTTCACTGAAGAAAGCATTAGTTCCTGTACTAGATATTTTGCATTGAGAACAGTATAAGAAAGTGACAAAAATAGGATGCAAATAGGATTCTGTTTGCACATGCAAAAGCAACTGATCGTTGTCAGATATAGTATAGTAAAGAAAGAGTTAAATATTAGGGGAAAACATGACAGGAGGCAAATGAAATCCATAAAACAACATCATTTTGTATGCCAATGTTATCTTTTATTGCACAACAAGTCATCATTTGTAAGGAACGCTTCAACAACATTGTCACTGATGTATCAGATTACTGAAAAAGGGTAATATTCATTAGCAGGAGACTTTGCGTGTTGCAGTCATAGACATCAGCTGGCAGAGTTTTTGTAGTATCACTAAACACATGTATTTCCCTGATCTAGGTGTAACTAACACAAGCAACTCTATTTGTGCCAAATTCTACCTCCATGGATCCCATATGGGATCTTAAAAAAAATAACATTGGGAAAAAAATGGGGAAAAAATAACATTATTATTTTGACAAGAAAATACCTTTCGATCTTATATAGATGAAGAGTTTATTTGCAAAAATATAGTTTTTTAAAATGTTAGAGTATCATGTTTTTTATGTTTATTGTGTTAGCTGTATTTTCAGTTATTTTTAAGCTAAGCAAAATGACCCAAGTGCAGTTTAATTGAGATTAATTGGTATGCACAAAAAAAAAACATAATTTTGATGAAAATTGTTAAATACTGAGTTATCTAATTTTGCAAATGAACTCATATATATATATATATATATAATTTTTATATAAAACTTATTTTTGAATTTAAAGTAATATTTTCACTATGCTGTTTACAACCAATATATAAATACTAAGCAGGTTTTTATTTTTAAATAGATTATTTAAAAAAAAAAATTGACTGTATTTACATGATCATACAAACAGCTGCCACTGGCGGTTCATCAAGGGTTGTATGTTGATGAGAGGTTGGATTTGGCACGACCCCAGCACGGGTCATAAACTACAAGCAGATTATCATGTTGGGCTTCTACAGGAGGTGTCATGAGCTGCGATTTTGTTTTTTTTGTCCCCTTCTAGTCCTGTTAAAAAACTGAGTGAAACCGGCTGGAACTATGGGCAGTTATGAGAACAAAGCTGTCGTGGCTCTCTGAATGACGCAAGCAGGACGATTGGAGTTGGAACCATTATGGCTTAATACTAAGAGGGCTGATAGGTCTGATGCACACAGGGTGACGGAGCGGCTGCCAGAGACTCATCATGCTGCCAACCGGACCAAAACCGCTCTAGCCCCGTACACCTCCAGTGACCTTCAAACGGGACGGCTGACTAATATCCACACAATGGAGTGAGTGCGAGTGCGTTCAAACAGTGATTAAGGCTCAGGACTCTTGCAGTGAAACACACGTTCTCAAAAATATAGCACATTATCAGCAGGAGTACAGCAGCAATGCCAGACACGTTGCTTAAAAACAACTCCACGGGTTTACCATAAAACATACCATGCAATAAGTGATAATAATAACACTAATACCATATTCCTTGAAGGGACGCACAATAAATAATGAATTAAAATACAATCCTAATTCTAATATGATAAAAGGCTGTGATTTACCAAAATAAATATATTAAATATTACCAATTTGATGCATCCTTGATTTAATTGTAAAATACATAATATAAAACATTTAGTACTAAATGAGAGAAATAAATTACTATAATTTATATGCAATTCAACTTGCAGTATGGCAAAAAGGCTGTATTTATATTTATAAAAAATATAAAAAATAATACATTTTTACAAATACAAAATGATATTTAATTAAAATTGCAATAATTTAAAAAAGAAAAAAAAGTAAATAAAAATTCAATTATTATTATTATTATCATCATTATTTTTTACAACAGTTTATTCAAAATAACTACTAAATAAAGCAGATTTACAATCTTTTTTTTTTTTCTTTTTTTTACAATTCCTTGTCTTTTCAGAAATATAATCCTTACTTACAATAATCCCAAAATACTGTTTTTTTAACCAAATTGTGACATCTATTTGTACCAATTACATACCACTGTGTGCTAAATCAAACAGTGCGTGGTATATACCAGAACACAGCAGTGTCTGATATCTGACCTGGCATTACTGTAAGCGAGACAAACAAACATTTCGTCGTTATCCATACAGAAAGAAATGAAATGAATAACAGGCAGAGGACACAGCGGCATTAGCCACATCAGAGCTTTCGTTGGGTTCGGGTCAGCAGAAATAGACACAAATCCGGATCCATTTAGTCCACAGCAGCCTAATCTGACGTTTCACTGAATCACGTTTAATTGGATGGCTTGTGGGAGAGTATGGGAAACGACAGCCGTACTGAAGACAGCTTTGAGAAAGAACACTAGTCACAGTAATGCGGATATATTTGCACTATCAAAGTCAGTTTGTTCTTGGTAAAACACGTTCTGACACTGCACTAACACTAGACAAAAGCTGGAAGGTCCCACATGAATATTCAAACAAGAACAGTTACATATAAAATCACGTTTCAGAACAGAGCATGTTAAAGAGAAAGACAAACAACGAGACTTTGCTGCTGTTCTCCCATCTGACAGCGCTTCAGAAATACAGGCCTTTCAAATGGTCCAAAGTGTTCAAAAACTGTCCAAACCTTTAAAATCCCTGTAATCTATTCATTACACAAACGTTCTTAATCATTTTTTTCTATGCAGCGATATCAAAAAAGAACGTCTAGGTTACGAACGTAACCCACGTTCCCTGAAGGAGGGAACGGAGACGTTACATATGGGAACTCGCCAG
>JAUCMR010000158.1:430211-445424 GCA_032357425.1 Enteromius argenteus | reverse complement strand
TAAAGCTCAAAGGCATTTGGTCTCTCTGGCGAGTTCCCATATGTAACGTCGAAGTGATTCGACTGAAAGGGTAACTCCCCTGCTCCCCCAAAAACTTTCAGTGAACAGTTGTTAAAACGTTTTAAATATTTAAATTCCATTCCAAAAGTCACTTTTGGAACTTTAGATGCCAAAAGAATGTTCTTTACACTAATAAAAAGAGATATTTTAAGAATGTTGCCTGAAAGATTCATTGTTCTTTATGGCAAAAGAAAAACCTTTGGAACCTATATTTGTAAGAATATTGTTGATGACAGTTTACTTTGATATAAAATATAAAGTTACAGCAATAGATTTGAAATTAAAATGCATTACACTCCTGAAAATAAAGGTGCTTCATAAAGTTCTTCGCAGCGATGCCATAGAAGATCCATTTTTGGTTTCATAAAGAACCATTCAGTCAAAGGTTCTCTTTCCATCTCTTTCCTACCTTTTTATAATCGGAAGAACCTTCTTTCGCCACAAAGAAGCTTTGGTGAAACAGAAAGGTTCTTTAGATGTTAAGGTTCTTTATGGAACCATTTAGACAAAAAGGTTCTTCTAGGGCATCGTGAAGCACCTTTATTTTTAAGAGTGTAACATTGCTCTGGAACTTAACCTTCAGTCTTTACATCTCAGATTTCAGGTGAAGAGAAGTCCTAAAAATCCAATCTCACTTTTCATTCCAGCTAAGGGACAAACTTTTCACCATTCCAAGCAAATCCATCTCATATACATCACATTGTGGAAGTCAAATGCATTGCAGGTGTCATTTCTTGTTGACTTAAATAAAAACTGTTATAAATTAGTATCACAATGTTTGCAGTAATTTTATATCCTGGAAAACTCATGCTGGAATTCTAACATCTTATTGCAGTTGTCATTTATATGTGCCATTTTTCCACAAGATAACATCATTTGCTTTAAAAAATAATCAAAAATCACTAACAACACAGTCTGTTCATTTTTTATATGTGCTAGAAAGTCTCATCATCATTGAATCTGCTGTGATGTCTATGAACTGCAACAGCAAAACCCCCAGAAACCTCTTACCAAACCTGTGCTGAAATAAAATCTGGCTTTTGGTAGATCCAAAACAACGGTCCCATTAAAGTTCCCACTCACTGTACCGTATACAGACATGCGGCTCAGGGTTCCAGACAAACAGAAATGTGCAAGTCGTGTTTCCCCACACGAGGAGGTTATGCTGGGTTATTCATTTCGCTAACACTAATTAGCAGCTACTGTACATATATTGCAAGGTTAAAGGATTAATTCACCCAAAAGTGAAAATGCTGTGTATTTAGTCTCCCTTATGCTGTTCAAAATCTGCATATTCTGCTTTTTTTTTTTTTTTCTGTGGAGAATAAAAGGAGAATTTCTGATTAATGTACACGCAGTTTATTCATACAGTGGATTTTCAGAGATGAATGCCTGTCAGGCTGCAAAAACAACAGTAGTTTATTTACTTGAAAATTTCAATCTATGATTTTATAAGATATTGAATATAGTGCATGAATCATACACTGCACCAGAGTTATTATAGTTAACTAACAAAACAAAACTTTTAGTTAAAAATGAAATGCCTAAAACTAATTTTACTTTAAACTTCTTGATTTAAATTATATTTTATTATGACATTCTATTATAAGATCTATTCATATTTAGATTTTTATTAAAAATGTATCAGTCATTTTTGTGTATTTTTGCAACAGTGTGGTTATATTTAGGCAATATTTTTGTCTTGTTTTCCATTATAAATATAATTAAAATACTTCTATTTGAAAAGCAAATATACATAATTAGTTTTCGCTTAAAAGGAGAACAAAATATCTGTATGAAAAGTGGTGTATGAAAATTAATCTTGTTTCTCTATGAAATGTATGTGAAAGTGAAACTTTGATGAAAGTCTACTTTAAAAAAAAAATCATTGCAAGATATTTGTTCTTAGTTTAAGCACAAACTCACCTTATTTTGGTTCATTAAAGAAAAACAATAATATCTTAAGTATTTTGCTTCTCAAGAAATCTTAAATTGGTTTAAGGAATTGGGAAAACAAGACAAAAATACTTATAAAGATGTTTTTTAATATATATATATTTTGAGGTTGTTTTTATATACATATTTATTGTCTTTTTTGTAGTCTGATAAACATGGTCACAATAAGCTTTGTGTATAGAAGAGCTGCGTGAAGATGCTTTAAAGCACATCGTTTTTGGGTGAACGTTTCCTTTAAAAAAGAAAAGACACATAAACTTTGCATTTTGTCTTTCGTAGAGCAACATACGACTAAAAATAGACTATTTGGAAACTAGATATACTAGGCACTAGGTATTTACAGTACATTGTGCATTGGGGCACATTGTCAAAACAGAAAAGAAACAGACAGACAAGGGAGAAGAAAAGAAAAAAAAACACTTCTCCTAACAGAAACATAAAGTACCCTGATTTACATTTGATGCCGGGAAACATGGAGAAATGTTGAGTCAATCTGTCCGCCTGTCCTTCAAGTGCTAGCAGGGAAGATTTGCCTGGCTCGCATCGTGCTGGAAAAGCAGAATAAAACTGTCACGTTTTCCACACAGATGACTTAACGGCAGACAAGGCCTGCGGTGAGAGCATGAACGGGTACTATACGAGTCTGCCGTGGAGCGACGTTAAAATACTCACATTTGGCTGCGATCTCCATTCGAACAATCAGACAGCAGCTTAATTAGGGTTAAAACCATTACATATGCCAACGTGTGTACATATGTAAATAAAATGGTCCAGTTATTGGCATACATTCACTGCCATACCCATCCTCATCGACCAACGCTCGGGACGAATTAAAGCGTGGTTTGTGTCCTTGGGAGAGAGAACATAAAGCCCTAGCAGAACTGAAAGGTTTATTTGCAGGAAACAGAATGTGCCTTTACTGAGAAACCAAAGAAGAGAGATTACATTGCAATCGTGTGATAAAGTTTCATCGAGCCAAACGGTCAACAGACTGTCATTTCCTAGCTTTCTTTCTCAGATTAATATCATCAGATTCTTGGGTTACTGGAGGTTCAGTGTGGTGTCTTTATTGGGGCTGTTTTAGGTCTGACTGTAATTATGCCTTTAGACCCCATCTACACTGGATGCGAGCGTCACGCCACTAAATTTTAAAACCAAAAAGCTGCCATTATAATCAACAAAGCTGTTTACAATGGAAGCAACATGCTATCAGTTCACAAATCCCTTGTTTCTAGTTTTTCATGGCTTCTTCAGACGATTTGTTTTTCCAAAAATATTATTTATTCATTTAATTTATTGCTTTTTTTTTCTCAAAAACACCAAGGTCATGGGTTTGATTCCAAGAATGCATCTGATCTGATCAAATGCACATCTTAAATGCAATGTAACTTGCTTTGGATGAAAATGTAAAGCTATGCATTTAACACTAAAAAGCCTACTGTATAGTATTTTATACACTGTTAAACCTGTTGCACACAGTCTACTACATAGTCTGATTGATTGTTTTTTTAGCTTCTTTAGATTTTTTTTTTTTTTACAATTATTTAAAATTCTGTTTAGAAAAATCATGTTAAATTATTAGTATTAAATATGATAATTTGAGAAAAGTTTATTTGTTCAACTTTCAGTTGTCATTGTATTGCATTATATTGTATTTCATCATCAAACTATGCATTTAAATATTATCTTAGAGTGATAAGTAGTCTGCTATACTGTTTTAAAGACTTCATTGATTTACATTACAAGTTATTATCCAGTTTTTTTTCCCCTATAAATATCAGAATCTGCAACATATTGCATATTTTTGCTCAGTTTGAGCCTCTGAATCAGAGTTGTATGAGATTCATGTTCTCACTGTATTATACTCTATGAGCCTCATAAACCCGATGTATCAAATGTGACTTATTTTTTAGTATAAATGTTCAATGAACTTCTTTATTTTCTCCAAAATGTTTGACTATTATTTAATATGTCAGGCTTTACAGGGTTAAATGTTTGAGCATTACTTCAAAGCCAATGTGTGAAGTTCCATTAAAAGTTCATTTGATACCAGTTATGTTTTTTTGTTTTTTTTGATCTGCTTCCAGTGTAGATGTGGTGTTGTGCTGCATTTACAATGCAAAGCTTAATGCACAGATCTGATAAGTTTACAATCACCCAAAAATGAAAATTTACTCACCTTCATGCCATTTAAGATGTAAATGAGTTTGCATCTTCATCGTAACAGATTTATAAAAATAAAGCATTACGTCACTTACTCACTGATCATACTAACTCGTTTTAACTTTGAAGTAATTTCTTCTGACCAGTCTATCTCCTGTTGTCTCTCACATCAAAATCCAGCCACATAATAGTTTAGAACTGGTTTGGACTTTTTTGGCTTCTCAACAGTACTTGATCGGTGCATATTTCTCTCCTGATTCAGACGAGACGCCTTTTTAATTGGAGAAGCCAATTTTATAGATTATGGACTCAAAAGCAACAGTTTGAAGTTAAAAAATGATGAATTGATGATGGATTTGTTTTTTACAAGCAAAAGTTTTTAGCAGCTATTTGGATTCATACCGACGGCACCCATTCACTGCAGAGGATCCGTTGCTGAGCAAGTCATGTAATGCCACATTTCTCTTCTGATGAAGAAATACTGTAAAAAGAAACAAACATCTTGGATGGCCTGAGGGTGGGCAAATATTCAGCACACGCTAATTTTTGCAACATGGTCTCATAAAAATATGTACCTCTGTACACTTTTTGTGCAACAAAAAGCCTTACTGCATGTTCACCACAGTTTCAAAGAGGAATGTCCACTGAGTGGCGCTAAAACACAAGTTCAATACATGAACCCTGGCACATTTATGATGATTATAGCTATTTATTGCGGCGGTTCAGAATTGAAATATCTGTGGACTGTTGCTAATTAATGCTCTATCATATATGGAAATATGCTCTACACCAAACCTAACCCTAAACCTACCCGACAGTGTTAACAAATGCAAAACTGATCTAAAAACACATTTGTTGATGCAAGCGTGTCATTTCAACTTCCTTTATTAATCGAAACTCTGTAAATTTGTGTGAAAAGGAATAAAAGGTGTCTGAGTTTTACTGCCTCTAGTGTTCATTTCTTTTGGAAACTGCAGTGATATGTACTTGTTGGTACGTAGTTTGTGTCCCGATGAAAAGTGCACAAACGTTTATACCATGAGACCAGGTAGAATTTTTGGAATTTTAGACACATTCACTTATCTTAGCAAAGCACCAAATGTTCATTTTAAACCAATGGACATTTCAGATTCAGAACCACATTTGAAAGTGACCCAGATCACGTGGAAAAAATATGATCGTTTGTATTTGTGCCCTTGCACAAACATGCGTGCAACACGATCTGATCTGTGCATATCAGCAATGTAAATGCAGGCTTACTGTATATTGTAAAATCAATAGTAATCCATACACTGTTGTTTCATGTAATCTTGTCGATGTTTGTTTTTGTTTGAATTGATTAAGCTGCCTGTATCAATCGCACAACTCCCACAATCTCAAAATCATCTGCCGCAACTAGGGAATGTGATGATACCTGTCCTATAGAGGGCGCTAATGGGACACAGTGTGCTTTTGTATTAATATAATCCACAGATGGATCACCGTTAGAGAAACAAGACTTAGAAAAATAAAAGCATTCTCAACGTATCTGATTAAAGTACTTAGGACGTGATCGCTACAAATAATCGGCAAATACACACAATTTTGCATGAATTATTACTGATCTATTTACATGGCAGTTGTTAATATTCAGGTCACATCAATAATGCCACTTGGCATACATTCAAAACCCATTATGCACCAGTCTGGTTTTTGTTTTTCTAAAATCGTTTTTCCTATGTTACTGCCCGGGTTTGCACATAAAATAATTTACAGCTTCATATTTACAATTTTCAAAGTTCAAGTGAGAAAAATCTGCAGCAGTTGACAATGAAACAAACAACTACATTCTTGTAAAGAGACAAGTTCTTAAATCAATCCGATAGTTTACATCTGTTCACAAGCAATCAACAAATCAACGATTCAGCCAGTGCTCACAGGCCTGCAAACTGAGCCCACGCACAAACTTTGTATTATGTTTACAGGCCATTAATATGCAGCATGTTTTAGATACTCAGTCATTTGTGCAAATCAGGATCTATTTTTTCAACACAACAGGCAATGTTATAAAAATGTCACTGTTTAACTGTAAAATATAGAATAAATAAATAGATATAGAAGATATCATATTTTTACAATAATATTACATTATATAGCTAATATTGTCTTTTTTATTTTTATATTATTACATTTTTAACTCAATATTACAATTTTTTTTAAGGTCTATTTATTGTGACTGTAGTACTTCCCGACAATAAAATAAAAATCAACACAAAGAGCCATAAAGCATTACAAAACCTTTTTCCATCACTGAAACGCACAACTGCTGTAGACCCCCAAAATTAAAGTGACAAAAAAAACACACATATAACTTTAGAAAACGAGGACAAATTTTATACCATATTGCGAAAGCTGCGCAACCTTAATCAGCGCCTTAAAAGACGAGGTTTCGAACATTCTCTGAATAACGCTGATTAAATTGCTTATGCTGCGATATGAAGCTTTCGTATAAAAGGCAGGGCGAGAATATTGCAGAATCATATTGCATGTGCAGATCAGCATGGATCACAAAAAAACAGCATGATTATTTTGGTTTGCCTGCTAATTTAAACGACCCTTTGCATTCAAGTCTCGACTCTCAGTGCAATCCCAATGCAGTGAAGTATTGCCTTTATCAACACGTAAAAATGCAAGCATTACACTCCCGTTCGATCAAACAGTTTTATAAATCAAACGAATAATAAGCATATGTGCACAAATACACACGCACGCACACACAGACAATGTATATGGCTTCTAAACTCGGAATCAAGGCAGTTAAATAGAGGACGTTTTCGTTTGACTTGTTTTTCTCAGTTGACATAGACACAACCAAAACTTGTGTTCAAGCTCAACTTTGGTTTTCGAGTAAATACAATTTGCGTGTTTTCAATTAGAACTTTTTTTTTTTCCCTTTTTTTACCTCTTTATTTACATTAAGATATAAGATCGACCAGCGGTCCATAATACTTGTTTGTTTTTTTTTGTTATCGATATTTTACAACAAAGTGAAAGACAAGTAATTAGATTGCTACAAGTAGAGCTTATACAGAAAGAATGGAGACGTTCCAAAACACTTTCGCGAAGCGATCTCATCATTGTCATCTCTTGCAAGTCCCTGATTTTCTAGTCGCCCGATTGCATTGTATGGACTCTACGGAAAACACCACAGTAACACACGACAGGATTGCTCCCTTCCACTCGAGACGATAAAGACAAATATATTAAGAGGCATCCGAAGCTGTACAGGGGCGGCACTAGCTACACTAGCGAGGCATCCGACCTCGTGACTCTATTCGCAGCGAAGACGTTAAATCTAGTAGCAGTAAAGGTGAGGTCACATTAGCAAAATTTCAGCGAAATTCGTCAACAGCGTAGTGATGTTTAAAGCGCAGAACTCTCAAAGCATGCACTGGTCAACGTGGTGAATTCAGTTGTGCGCGAAACTCCCGATCGTATGCGTTCCTATCGGAATGACTTCATTTCGCCTGCAAAATTTCGTTAAATGTGACCACACCTCGAGTCTGTCTGAATGCCCTCCCTTTGGTTCCTATGAAAAGCCACCCTACGAGCGCAAAAAGAACGAACTGTGACTCACAAAAAGTATCGCAAAGAGTCTCAGAGTTCTCGTCAGAGGTTGGACGAAAGCCGGGATCTGGCTGTGAAGTCCGTCTCGGGAAGGCTGACTATGGAATCTTTCTTGCGTATAGCCGAGTCCGGTCCCGCTACGGTGGGCGGAGTGCCTGTAGGGGGCGGTGTAGATGGGTAACTCCCAACCGTAGCTCCAGACGCCTGATGAGGCAGCGCCATTCTCTGAGGAACTGCGCTTCGGACTCCAGAAGGCCCTGGGATGGCAGGATGGGGTGCTTGAGGTGGGCCGATCGACGTCGAGGAGACGCGGGTCGACGGTGGCGGGCTGGGAGCGACGGGCGGAGCGCTATCTTGTGGCAGGGAGGGTTGGGAAGCAGACAGGGCTCTGGCGTCTTGAGTCAGACTCCCTGTTGGTTGCAACGGCTGGGTTGCTTTGGGCCGTGTGGGACTGGGGACGTGCTGCTGGATGAGTGAGAGCTGGGATCCGGAGCGTGCTCCCATAGGGCCACTGCCGTACTGGAAAGTTCGTCCGCCTGCTGCAGCCAGCGGGCTTTGAACCGGTGGACTTGCCATAGCGACTCCGGCGAGCACGCCAAGCCCCAGCTGAGACTGCTGAGGAGAAACTGTCACCGGGCTAGCGAGGTTTTGCACTACCTGGAACCGTCGCACCATCCGGGGCGACTGCATGGTGCTGGGACCCACCATCGGACCGAATTGGGGACAGAAGCTCATGGCCACTGCCTGCTGTAGAGTAGCGATGGCAGAGCTACCGCCCTGCGACTGGCCGGGCGGAGCAAAGATCCCGCCGGGGATGGAGGGTGTCATGGACATGGCTCGCGGGCGCTGCAGGTCGATCAGTTTCACCATCTCGCGGTCGTACTTCACGATCTCTTGGATCATCTCGTTCTCGTGGTTGTTTAAGATGCCGGAGTTTAAGTCGTGCTGCACTTTGTTCATTAGGATGGAATTCTTTTTTCCTGCAATGAAAAAAAAAATTCATTTTTCATGGGTACAGTACAATGCTGCATCCCACTAACATAGTATGAAAAGTTTTTTTTTTAAAATAGAAAAATAAAATGTGACCCTTTCTATAATATGGTAGGAAGTAAATAATCACCCCACCACACACACACAATTTTTACTTCACAAGTTCCCACTTCCTCATTAACAATAAAATAGTAAGCATGTTTGGCGCACTGTCCAGGGAGCAGGCTGGGAACCCAGCGGGCTCCGAGCCCTAGGTTTTTTTACCCCTAGGAGGCGAGGGTTGGGCAGAGCCCGGGGTCCGGCCTGGTCCCTGCGTGCCCCCGGGAGGAAGTGAAAATTAAAAAAATGAAAAAACTTCTGACTGAGTGGAATGTTCCTGGGTGTTTAGATGTGAGGTATTAGATGAGGGACTAAGAACGAAAGAGACGGGGAAAGGAAGTTGTTTGGAGTATTTAAAGGAAAGCTTTGAGGCTCTGGTAGGGTAATTAGGTAATAGGGAGATCGGCGGCAGCTGAAATTAATCATTCGTGCGTGATCCTCCCGAAACTTGTTTGAAAACATCATTTAAATGGTAGTGATGACCACATTTGTCAAGCTTACTGTAATTATACAAAAGTGCTAACAACACATGTATTGTAAGAAATATTATCAAATAAATACATTAATGTTAGTTTGTTTATTTTAATTGTTTTTAATTTATGAAATAACTGATTAAATCATTTACGTTTTTATTTCATGTTGATGCTAAAAATGAACAAAATCAGAGTTTATTATTAGAAATAATAATAATAATAATAATAATAATAATAATAATTATATAATTATTATAATAAAACAAGAATGACAACTATTATTATTATATTAATAAATAATAATATAATAACAACAACAATAATAATAATAATTGCTATTAATAATAATAATAAAAATAATAAAAACAATCATCATTATCACAAACAAAGCAGCAAAAACAGCCATAATAATCATAATAATCATAATCATAATTATTATTATTATTATTATTATTATCATTATGTTCAAGTAAAAAACACAGTCAGAAAACACTGAATCACAATTTTTAAAAAAATCTATTCAAATGGATATATAGACACATAAAAAGCAACTTACTATATAGCACCTTTTAGTGCTTCTTGATAAAAATGTAGCATTTTTAAATAAAAGTCTAGAGGAAAAATACAGACTTAATACAGCTTGCTCTATAAACAAAAGGCATATTCAGGAGTCCGACTTTAAACTGCTGACAATTTTACAACTCATTTAACAATATGTGACCAGGATGGTTCACCAGTCTTCCAAAAACCAGCTGGTCTATTAATGACATCACTTAGTAAGTTTCTCTCATTTTTTCTATACACTATCATATTTTTAACAAAAGCTCTTTAAACATGCATTTCGAAGCATAATGTCCAATAATATGTGTATAAGGCCCATCATGAGAAGTTGTTTTTCAGTTTACGCCTGTAAAAGCATTCATTCACCACAGCCATTAAACAATCACCTATAAACCCATTGATCTCAACAACACATTTACGTCGGTGAATTTAAGACACAGACAGATTTCATATCACCAGCTGTGAGCAGTTTTCCTGTCGTTATACAGAATCCACAGGATCTTTATTAAAAACTATGAAAAATTTGAGCAATAAAAGACTTGATCTTTTACTCATTTATCCTATTTATGCATCTATAGGTTACCCTGGACTGTGCTAAGTGTTCCTACTGTAACACGTGAGATCAAATCCACATTTCTGCTTTTAAACCAACTGGAAAATTTACATTAGAAGTTAATAGGACAAGTGCATTACCGTTAACAGGTTTTCTGTTGTCTTTACAAGCTCAACAAGTCTTATTATGTCGACACAGAAGGCATCCATAAAGCTTAAGCTGTATTTAACCCTGAATAATCCTGTAAGGCATTAAAATGTTCACATTAAAGTTCTGTGAGAAGGTCTTTCAGGTTTTGCTTACCCAAGCGGTCCAGTCGGTCGATGGCTACAGTCTCAAAAGCCCTCCTCATCATGGGATACTCCTCCAAAACCTCATTAAAATTATCCACGGAGAGCGAATACAGACGACAGTAGGTATCTGCTCGAACACTCGCCGTACGACGGCCCCTCGTCAGCAGACAGATCTCTGACAGAGAGGAGAAAACACACACGTTTAAGATTCAAGAGCATCGCAATGATTAAAAAACATCTTGATATTGGCGTTCATTTGGGGAAAGGAACTTTGTGACCTTTTCTAGATGCTGAGTGTTTTTAAATTGCTCCTCCACTGAACAGGGTGTGAATTTAAATATCTGCCTGCGGAATGTAATTAAACTTTATCAGACTTCATTCAAAAGTATGTGATTTGAATGCTTATTACAAAGTGGTGAATATATTCCTGCTTTATTGAGCTCTCGTGTCTTAAAAATGAAGGTTGTAATTATTTCAGTGCTAAAATACTTTCCCGTATCCTATTTTAAATTGATATTCTGCTATAATTCACTCCCCTTCTTGTTAATTTCTTTCTTCTGTGGAACACAAAAAGATATTTTGAAGAACATTTGGGGCCCAAATGCATTGACTTTTATTGTATGAACAAAACCCCCCTCTTTTGTGTTTTACAGAAAAAAAGTCATACAGGTTTGAAACTTTAAGTCTCTATTGATTTCTACCACTGAAAAAAAAAGGTATTGCAACTTTTTTATTTTTTCTCAGAACTGCAAGACATATACTTACAGTTGCAAGAAATAAAGTCAGAATTGTAAACAAACACAATCCTTGCCAGTTATGATATTTTTCTCTCAATTATGACTTTTTTGTCTGAATTATTACAATTATAATGTCAGAATCATATAAAGTTGGAGTTGACAGAAAAATAAAAGTCAAAATTGCAAGATTTAAACTTGCAATTGCAAGAAAAAAAAATCAGAATTTTTATTCTTTTATTAAATTTATACTTTTATTGAGCTAGGATGTGTTACATTTATAAGAAGGGATGGCAAATATTTATATTGTTAGAAAAGATTTATATTTTTAATAAATGCTGTTCTTTATAACTTTTTATTTATCAAAGAATCCAATACAAAGAATACAAAAAGTATTGCAGTTTACAAAACAATATTTGCCATCACAAATTTGCCAACACTGATAATTCTAATAATAAATCAGCATATTAGAATAATTTCTGAAGGATCACGTGACACTTTGGACTGGAGTAATGATTAATGGAAATTCAGCTTTGCATCACAGAAATAAACTATATTTTAAAGTATATTAAACCCATTATTTTAAATGGTAAAAATATTTCACAATATTATGTTTTTCCTGGATATTTGATCAAATAAATGCAGCCTTGATTAAAATAAGAAACATATTTTAAAAATATTACAAATCTTACTTGTTACCCAACTTTTGACTGGTAGTGTATATATATATATCATATATATATATATATATATATACATACATACGTCATATATATCATACATCATATATACAGTATATATATATATATATTCACATCAAATATATCATACATCATATGTACATCATATATATATATATATATATATATATATATATATATATATATATATATGTCTTGTTTCATGGTTAATGTGCAAGGTTACTTTGTGTCTATATTTAGAAGATCACACATAGGTTCCTTGGGATTTAATTCACCCTATATGATATTGAAACACAACTATGAAACATCAAGCTCTTCAGGATGGGAGAGAAATAACCATAATAGCCTCCAAAGATAATAAACGTCATTCATCAACATTCTGTGTATTACGTCCTGACCCATCCATCAGGGTCCTCTGTGTGTTCGGTCCATTTCCCTGTCTGTGCCCTAGATCAATCCAGAAAATCCAATTCACAGCATTGGAAGCCTTGGTTCATTTTAGAGAACTTTGTCATCCAGCGGCGTTCATCCGGAGCCGGGTCATTCATCAAACCAAAGGCAGTAAATTAAATCCACAATCACAGGTACGGACATAAAGGTGAACACACACACACTGAAGCAACACACTCACTCTTTTGTGGACAAACACATGAGCACAACACCTCACTTGCATCTAATTTGTTCTTTCTTGATTATACACCCTTTAAAATCCATTAATGCATACACAAATGTCCTTCAAAAATGGAGGAAAAAATCTGGACCGTAACTGTAATACAATATTTTTCTCATTTTGTTTTAGTTTAACTGTAGTTTTACTAAAATAATTCAAACTAAACAAACTAAAATCAAAATAATTTATAAAACTAAAAAACTCATTCATGTTAGTATAAAAGAAATCACATTTAAAAATGTTTTAAAATTGCAGTTGCAAATTGCATTATCCATTAAACTGAACATAATGTCTAAATTTGATTAAAAATATAATTTTCCTTTTATTTGATTGAGGTGACATTTCACATACATTTGATATCCAATAACAATAAGAATCACTGTCTGTTTTTTTTTTTTTGCCAAAAGAAACACCCGAGTCAACTTTATACCTAAATGAAGTGCGCCTGAGAAGATCTATAAGTCTGAGCTGAAAACAGCAGTACAGCTTTTCCGTGGTAATACTGAGACTGATCCTTCTACACACAGCATCTCTCTTTTCTTCCTTGATCTCAGGCTACACAAGACATCAGTTCGTCTTTGACCTTTCCAAGGTCATGCGCCAAGAGCCTCTTCCAGAGCCTCCTACCCTCTGCAGCTGAGACGGCTGACTCATGCGGGTTTGAGGCTGCAGAGGGATCGTGTTCCTCTCCTCAGCATCTCTCTGAAAGCTCACAACCATCACAGTTCACTTTCCAGAGCATTCAGAGACTGCTGCGACTCAAGAAGCAAAGACTGTTTCCCAACAAAGAGCAACGTGACATGTTTCAGCAATACATCATCTATCTGCCCTAAACATTTAAATGCTTGCGTTTTGAAAGGTTCACTGGTTGGGCTTGTCATAAATAAACAGGCTTAACTTGTTTCAGATGAGTTTAGAATGTGCTGTTAAGGCCCATTAGTGGTAAAAGTGTTATTTTAATATCATTGAGGGTTGCAGTTTTGAATATATATATATATATATACATACTGTAAATGTTATGTATAGATGTATTATTTAAGCTTTAAGCTTATTTTAAGCTATGAGTTGCTAAGTTCAAAAGTTATTCACATTTTAGTAATTTTTATTAGTTTGTGTAAAGTATTTTTTATGTGTTTATTTTTATTAAATAAATAACATTAGTTTGTTAATTTGTATTTATTTTGTCTATATAGTTGTTATATATATATTTTTTTATTACACTTTATTTTATTAATTTTAAGAAACAATGAAATATATGGTTTTTAAGTGTTTTTTAAATATTTTATATCAGTTGAAGTTTATTTGATTTTAAGAAGCAAATAATTTACATTTTTATTAAATTTTCAGTTTTAATATATCATGATAAATTAGATAAAGATGATAAATGTAGCCAACTATAGCTGAAATTAAATTTATTAAAAGAAAAATACTTCAGCTGAAGTTTATTTATTTATTTATTTATTTTATATTTCAGTTGAAGTTCATTTAATTTATTTCTTTTTTTTATATTTCATTTGAAGTTTATTTTATTTCAAGTAACAAAATTATTATTATTATCATTATTATTTTTATATTTATCTTTTATGGTAAACCACGTCCTGAAGAGTAAAAACTGGGGTGCATTCAAAACATTGCTCTGTTTATTTGAACAGATTTGGGATGGGAATATATTTCAGGCAGCAGATGGGGAAATGCTATAAAAAAATGATATTCAGTTTGGTGCAGCAGAAATGACTGCACTTTGCCTTTAAACACTTAGAAAATACGAGTGCAGATCAAATGATTACATTTAGACATTTTCATTACAATGAAATGTAGCATTTGAACCAATCAGGCACAAACTATTTGTTACATTTAACAAATAATCTTTAATACCGCTTTACCAACCCAAGGGGACCCTTCCCCCTTCCCCCGAAAGGCAGCTGACACCTCAGGAAGGCAAAACAGGCCTCTGATTCCATGGCAACCGACTGATAACACTTTTTATTACTTGAAGGAATGTGAACAGAGCAACTCTGACTAGTTCTCCCTTTTGAACAGACAATGGACTTTTCCCAAAATTAATTCACAGGAAAACTTTCTTTGAGTGACCCCACATCCTTCAGGTCATTGTGTATATTATTATTGTCCTTGTATATTGTTTTGTGTATGGTACACTATTTTATGCACGTTTACGATAGATCACTAGCTAATATCAATTCATAATATCACCACATTTCGTGTTTGGTATCTAAGGACTCGTCTTCAGATGATCTAATTGAGAGTGTATATGTTGACATTCAGTGTTTTAAGAATCTCTTCTAATTTGTATATCAACCTCCAATCCAGTGCATATGCAAATTACCATGCTTAGA
>JAUCMR010000158.1:419663-430111 GCA_032357425.1 Enteromius argenteus | reverse complement strand
AATATAAATAATTGCAATTAATCATAATTAATAGTAATTATTTATATACATTTCCCTTAATGAGCTAATATGTTACAGAGATCTGAATATCAAAAAGTAAAAGTGAAAAACGCTTAATGCAAACACAAATGTGTCTTTAAAGTTCAATTCATTTACCGTCGATATAATTATGATACATATAGAGTCCTAGAATAGAAAAGGTCACAGCGTTTCTGTGTTTTCTGATTTCAAATGTTATGGGGTTCAATAAGGATTTGAGAAGCTTAATTAAGTAAAGTGATGGTTTAATTCCCATTTAATTTCCGAGGTTAATTCGAGTGGCATCGTACCTCCGAAGTAAGAGCCGTCAGAAAGTTTCATGCCAACCGTTCCTTTGGTGATCACGTTGACCACGCCGTGCTGGATGAAGTACATCTTCTTGCCGATGGTTCCCTCGCGGACGACGTAGTCGCCGGGCTGGAAGACCTCGAAACGCAGCTTCGTCAGCATGGCTGTCACAAAATTGGGCTCGGCGTTGGCAAACAGGGGCATGGAAGCCACCAGCTTACGGCAGTTGAAGTTCACGATTTCCTGACGGAGAGAAGGCCAGAGGGTGAGAGAAATACATATGTCAACAAAACGCCTATCTCAAGAAATGCAAGAAAAATGCATATCTCACATACACAGCATTTACATAAGGATAAATCACATGAAAACTGTCAAGAAATGTTTGGGAAATGAATGACTGAAAGAATGAATAAATAAATAAATAAATAAATAAAAATTATTACAATAAAATTATTTACAAAAATACTATTTCATGTAATATTATTTTAAAATGTTAATAATAATAATAATAATGATTTGTGAATTTAAAAAATACTTGAAAATGTAATAATAATGATGATGATGATGATGATGAGTGAATAAATATTTAATAATAGTAATAATAATAATAATAATAATAATTTTCATTAAATATGTAGATTTTATAAATTATAATTAAAAATTAATATTAATATAATAATAATATGCACTGCATTTAATTCATGATTATAAAATCAATACAATTTACCTGAAATGCAAATAATAATAATAATAATAATAATATAATAATAATAATATAAAATACTTATTATAGTACATAATAGTGTGTAGCATACAGTATATACTACATACAAATACATATATTTTAACATTTGAATTTCAATTTAATTCATGCTTAGAAAAGACAAAAAAAAGTACTAATATTAATATATAAATATCTCAATGATAGTAATAGTAATTTGCATGGAAAAAAATTTAACTTATTATGTAACCTAGTCATTTTTGTACAGGATTTTATTTCTCTTATATAAAAAAACCTTACATTTATATGAAATCTAATAATGATAATCATCATTATTAATTTGCACTAAATAAACAACAACTATATAGTTATCATTGCGTATTATAGCCTACTGCATATATAATTGTTGTAATGTAATATATAATTTGATTATAAGCTGAAATTTGACCCGGACATTTCTTGGTGCAGTTCAGCTATAACGGATCACATTAAAGCATAAATATCTGTGCATAAGCACCTGAATGTTTGTTATGTGTTATATTAAATGCAGAGAAAGCTGGAAGGCATCGACAGAGGGTTTTATCTGTTTACTGTGACACAAATGAGTTTGGAAGCCGTTCCCGCTCCAGCGTGCTTTCATTGTTTTGGAAAGCTTTGTGACAACTGTAGGGCCTTCTGGGAGATTTTTTCCACAGATGTTTACAGACACAGACAGACCTTTGCAAACACGCAGATAACCAAACACACACACTCACCTCTCTGAGCGGCTCGTTCAGCTCCTCTAGGATGCTTTCTTCATCAAACATCTTGCCCTGGTAACGGTGCTCATAGTAATCGTGGATTTTCTGACGGAAATCTGCTGGAAGTTTGTGGAAGGACATGTACTGCTCCACTTGCTTGTACTGCAGAGACAAAAAGGCAGAAATGTAAAGAAAATGACAATAGCACTTTTAATAGTAATGAGCTAATGCATAGTGTCATGTCAGTTCTTTAAACAGTGTTATTATCATTAACTAAAACTATTTAATCATTTTTGTTCATTGAAATAAGGTTGAAATCAGTTACAATGTACATTTATTTATTTATTGACAAGGCAACATTTCTAATTGCCATTTAGTTTAAGTAGAATCACTGCAGATTTCAACTCAAAAATGTAAAATAAATTAAATAAATATAAATAAATTAAATTAAATAAATAAAAAATTTAAATGCACATAAATGAAACTTAAATATGTATATTAAACTATAATAATTATAATAAAACAATAAAAATTACACAAGCAAAATAAAAAATAATAATGGCAATAATAATAAATAATGGTAAAATAACACTACTTTAAACTTGCTGTAGGTCTAAAAGCACCATTTTCTTCTATATTGTACTGTTCATTTCCCCTCTATGCCCTACCCTGTCTTGACCCAAAAGCAAATTTAAAAAAATAATAATAATAAAAAAAACTTAAATGAAAACACAAGACTGCCAATTGTGACACAGTCATTTCAAAGCAAGGCACGAGTTCCACAGGACTTCAACACAAGCAAATTGATTACACACCTAAAAAAACCTGGCATCCTCCAGAGTACAAAACATTTACAGACACAAGCCATGCCAAGGTTATTCAACACACTGTAACAGCTGGTCAGTAACCAAGAAAAATGAGGCCAGGGGAGAACAAAGACAAAGGAAATCACAGGACCAATAACAGAGTTCATCACTCTTGATGATTAACACTTCTTTGGTCATTTGTTTTCTACTGCGTGTTTTGCCAAGTCCAGATCATTGTAGTCTAAGAATATACTCAAATACTCTTAAATTAACACTCACAAACCATACATAATATACCAAACATAGCGATATATATGCAATACAATTAAAATATATATATAATCATTTTAAAAACTATAATAGCATTTCAGTGATACTAAAATAACACTGCTACAAAGGAAAAATGATGTCAGGGAAGAGCTTGGGATAAAACACAAGAGATAAAATAGGTAAGTATAATTTGATCAAGCTGTAATTATGTACAATTATTCTGAAAGGCTAAAAATGTAATTTAACTGCGTTCATTTAGAATTCATAAAATGCTATGAAATAGCAAAACAGAGGGTGGGTTATTCATAACACGTCATTTCCACCACATAAGGCATGCTAATTTTAGATTGGAAATCTTTATTAAAGCACAGGGGTGGGGAAATCTCCTGTGAAAAGACCTAGTAAAAGGGTGAAAAATTGTTCTAAACAAGTTTATTTTCTAAAAAAAGGGCCAAACAGGTTGTTGGAAAAATATCAATGTCAGTGTAAAAACTTTCATGTTTTCTCTCATTGCTGTGATCCAGGTCCATGTTCTTCAAGCAATGTACGACCCCCAAATCCCAGCCTCAGGTCATTAGTTAACACTAACAAGCCGAGCATCCCTCAAACTGTGTTATTTGTGGAGACAGAAAGAGAACAGAAATGATGGAATGATTTAGGCAAAACAAAGAAAGCAGGTCAGAGCAGAGGCATTAGCATTGCAGTCGTGTGTGTTCCTGTTGCACAGCAGCATCTGCTGGCGCAGGCGTTCGTGGAGCACCTGTAAAGGTCCCTGAACCACTTGTGAGAATAATTGCCTGTGTGTTGAGCTTTACAAAGGTCCCACTACTGCTCTCATTCCACAACTTCATACGAACATGAAAGTGGGCTGCATCTGTCCTCGCCAGCGCCGGGTCAACAGTGTTCAAAGATTGCTTTTAAAAGGAGGTCACATGAAAAACATAACATTTTATTTGATCCTTTCAAATAACACAGTTCAATAGAATAGATTTGAGATTTCTAAAACTTCCAGAGGTTCAAAACTAACTATAACAATAATAATTTTCCTTGATATTTTGAAATTACTAAGTTCAGTGTACCAGATAAAAGTCCAGAAATTCCAAAATAATAAATTATCAATCAAACAAGTTTTTTCTTGATCTATTGAAATAAGAGAGTTCTATGTGTTACATTTTAGTTTTAGAAATGATTTTTTAAAAATCAAGCAATAAAAAAATAAATCCTTGATATTTTGAAATAATAGAGTTGAATGTAGAATTTAAGGAAACTGTAGACACAAAAATGTTCGTAAAAAAAAAATCCTTTGAAATAACAGAATTAAGTGTATTAAATTTAAGAATACTTTAGAACTGTCAGAGATCCAAAGAAAATAAACCAAACACAAATAAATAAATAAATCTATTTAATCTTTTGAAATAATAATATCTGTTCAAGATGCTAGATTTTCTAATTTTAGACATTCCTGGGATTCAAAACAACTCTTGAAATAACCTCTTGAGTTTAATGCACTAGATATTCCAAAACGTCTCGGTTACGTATGTAACCCTCGTTTCCTGAAGGAGGAAAAGGAGACATCACGGTGACCGACGAATCGGGATCTCGCCAGAGAGGACCAATCTACTTCGAGTGTAACAAAACAAGCCAATGGGCATTGGCATGCACTGATTGCATCCAGCTGCAACTGATCACTGTGTGAGTATAAGTACGCAGCTAGTGCGTGCATCATTATGTTTTCGCTGAGGAGCCGAGCTAGGCCCAGCAGCTCAGCTGAGGTCCAGCGGCTGTGGCGACGGGACGTGACGTCTCCGTTCCCTCCTTCAGGGAAAGAGGGTTACATACGTAACCGAGACGTTCCCTTTCAGTTGGTCACTCTGAGTCACGTCGATGACAGACTAATCGGGATCCCTAACAAAGCACAGGAGCTGCCCCCTTCCAGTGCCCTGTGTAGGTCTCCTGATCCTTCCTATAAGGCAGACGATAGGACAGGGCTCTGCACAGAGAAGGTCACTACTGCTGTTCCTCGAGCAATCCACCAGTAGGACTGGATACACTGGGTAAGCGTGCCCTTACACTGAAAGTGGCACACTGCGGAGTTGCCACTTCCCAGAAGGGGGTTAAGCGACAATTACTCACGTGAAGTAACCCGTAGGGTCCTATTGCACATGGAACTCTCTGAGATGGCTCAGGCTGCATCCTCTAGAGAGGGCAAACCGTAGTCTGCTAAGGAAACACGGCCCTAGTAGGTGTACCGTGGAATACAGATATGGAATCCCAACAGGGTCACTCATATGGGCACTAGCCTGACAGTAGCTTTCAAGAATTCATTAGCTGAAAGGCCACATTGGCGCCGGAGTGCTGGAGGACTCAACAGGGTTTGCCCGGACAGGGAACTCTCTGGAGAAAAGGCGTAAGGACGCCACAAGCCGACTCTGAACCGGGCCTCTCAGTGCCACCATTTGAGGTGAAAACACAGGAGGAAACCGGTTCGACACGCAAGCTATAGAACCTAGCAAATGTGTTAGGAGTCGCCCAGCCCGCAGCTCTACAGATGTCTGCTAGCGAGGCGCCACGAGCCAGCGCCCAGGACGATGTGACACCTCTAGTGGAACGAGCACGTAACCTGAGCGGGCAGGGCACACCTTGTGCTTCATAAGCTAAGGTGATGGCATCCACTATCCAGTGGGCCATCCTCTGCTTGGAGACACCCTTCCCTTTCTGCTTTCCACCGTAACAGACAAAGAGCTGTTCTGAGGTCCTGAAGCCCTGAGTTCTATCCACGTACTGTCGCACGTACAGGACAGAGCAAGGCTAGGGCTGGGTCTGCCTCCTCCTGGGGCAGTGCTTATATGTTCCCCACCTGGTCCCTAAAGGGAGTGGTAGGAATCTTGGGCACATAACCGGGTCGGGGTCTCAGTTGTTGCACTGGAATCAGCCGACCCAAACTCAAGGCGTGATTCGTCGACCGAAAATGCCTGCAGGTCCCCTACCCTCTTGATCGAGGCCAATGCAGTCAGTAGTAGAGTTTTCATAGATAGTAACTTTATCTCAACTGACTGCAAGGGCTCGAATGGGGCAGTTTGTAGGCCTCTCAGCACCAGTGCCAAGTCCCAAGAGGGGAGGGAGGGAGGCCTAGGTGGATTTAACCTCCTGGCCCCCCTAAGAAACCTGATGGCCAGATCGTGCTTCCCCACCGACCTTCCCTCTATGGGGTTGTGATGGGCAGAAATAGCAGCAGTGTAAACTTTAAGGGTGGAAGGGGACAGCCTACGCTCCAACCCTTGCTGCAGGAAGGAAAGCACGGGTCTGACCGAGCACTTCTGGGGGTCCTCACTGTGAGAGGAACACCGCTCGACGAACAGGTTCCACTTCAACGCATAGGCCTGTCTAGTAAACGGTGCTCGTGCTGAAGCAATAGTGAGCGCTACCTCCTGGGGTAGATCACCTAGAACTTCCGCATCCCATCCAGGGACCACATGTGCAGTTTCCACAGGTCTGGACGCGGGTGCCAAAGGGTGCCCCGTTTCTGAGAAAGCAGATCCTTTCTCAGAGGAATTGGTCAGGGAGGGGCTGTCGTGAGGAGCATGAATTCTGGGAACCAGGTCCTGCTGGGCCAATATGGAGCCACTAACAGGACCGTGTCGCCATGCGTACCTCGAGACTCGGCCATGGAGCCAGTGCTGAAGTGGTCTCATATTGAGCAGACCAAGCGGCACTACCGCCACAGCTGCTGCCATATGCCCCAGGACCCTCTGAAAATGTTTCAGTGGGATCGCTGTCCTGCCTGATAAAGTCTTGAGGCAGTTCAGCACTGACTGAGCACGTTCCTGGGTGAGGCGTGCAGTCTGGTTGACCGAGTCTAACTTCATGCCGAGAAAAGAGATCCTCTGCATTGGCACGAGTTTGCTCTTTTCCCAGTTGACCCGAAGACCCAGGTGGCTAAGGTGTCAGAGCACCAAACGATGTGAACGCATAACTGATCGCGAGACTGTGCAAGTATGAGCCAGTCATCGAGATAGTTGAGAATGCGACTCTACGACCTTGGTGAAGACACGGAGCGACAGGGACAGCCTGAAGGGCAGGACCTTGTACTGATATGTCTGACCTGACCTGAAGTGCACAGTTCAAAACTCGCAGATCCAAGATAGGTCGTAACCCACCGCCTTTCTTGGGCACAATAAAGTAGGGGCTGTAAAACCCGGACCTCATATAGGCTGGAGGGACCGGCTCTATTGCGTCCTTCTCCAGCAGGACCACAATCTCCGCACGCAAGACAGGAACATCGACAGACCTGACTGAGGTGAACTGGATGCCTCTGAACTTTGGGGGATGCCGGGAGAACTGAATCGCGTAGCAGAGTCGGATGGTTCGCAGGAGCCACCGAGACGGACTGGGAAGCACTAGCCAGGCTCCCAGAGACCGTGACAGAGGAACCAGCGGCACCACCAATGAACCCGCGGTGGGGCAGCGTGGTGGAACACAGGGACCTGGCCCTGCGTCTGTGACGGCCTTGTCTGTGACAGTAGGGGGCAGTGTCTGGGTGTAAAGTGCAACACTCACCTGTTTCCTCCATGTGCTGGGAGAAGCACAGGGACCCGGCCTGAGGCTTGTGACAGCCAGACGTGTGACGTGTTGAGGCGGGGAGCTGTATGTTACCACCCTTACCTGGTTCCACGAGTGGACAGGAGGGATGCTCTTGGGCAACCCACTGCTGCCCGCTGGCGAAAGAGGGGGAGAGAAGTGGACTCGTGTTGCACGGTCCACCACCCTCTCCCTTTTTAATTTAATGAGATCAACCATATTGCTCTTTCAGAGACTGCTCTTTTAGTGCTGAAGCACGCAGGGGAGCTGGCCACCACACACTATTGTGTGGCTGTCCACAGGAACTCTTCTTGGAGCTGCAAGACCGTGACCACCGCTGCAGTTGCCGTAACGCCAGCACTTCTTTTGCTTGCTCGATGCTTAGTAGAGAGCAGTAGTGATGTACTACCGCTCGGCTCCTTAGCGAAAGGATAATGATGCACGCACCAGCTGCTTACTTATACTCACACAGTGATCAGTTGCAGCTGGATGCAATCAGTGCATGCCAATGCCCATTGGCTTGTTTTGTTACACTCGAAGTAGATTGGTCCTCTCTGGCGAGATCCCGAGGTCACCGACGTGACTCGGAGTGACCGGCTGAAAGGGAACCCAATCATTCAAAAATAAAAGTTGAATGAAATCAACAAACCTATTTGTATAAAAATCTAATTTAACTTGTTTTTTTAAAAATAAGAGAATTAAATGTACTAGATGAGATTTAGAACCGCTGGAAATTCAAAAATAAATAAAGATTTTCTTGATTATTTAATAACAGCTGAATGTAATATATTGTAGAACTTCAGAACTTTCAGAGATCAAAAATAAAGAAATTCCAAAAGAATGCCAGAGATTCATAAATAAATAAATACTATTCTTTTTTATATTTTGAAATAACATTGTTCAAAATACTAGATTTTAGAATTTTAGAGCTTCCAGAGTTTCAAAAACTGTCTTTCATCTTTAGAAATAACAGAGTTTAATGTACTAGATGTTAGATTTTTAGAACTTAGAGATCGGAACTTATAGTTCTTCCAGAGACAGACAGACAGACAGATAGACAGATAGATAGATAGATAAAATTCTCTTTAATCTTCTTGTTCAATAATATTAGAATTGAAACAGGGCTTCAAGTCCTATATTCATGTCATCACAGGGACTATACTGAAGCGTGTCATATTAGTGTTGGAAAACATCCCATGTGCATCAGCTGGACTATTCTGAACAGCCTCTAGTGGATCTATACCCTCAAACAGCTTCTCCCAGTGTTTCATTGATCCAGATTGCTACACCTTCACGCTGTAGATGTCGTTCACTTACTCAGATGAAGAAGCAGCAGTGTTGATCTAAGTGCTTCACTGATGGACCGATAAAGAAAATTGTGTTTAATGGGCAAGTCAGAAGAAAGCAATGTGATAGAGATGGACTGATAGACCTGCGTGACGTCAGACTGCATGCTCTCTCGCCTCGTTTACAGACAAATTCAATGAAAACTGAGTCGCCGTTGATGGAGCCGTTTACCGATCGGTGTGAAAGCTTACAGACAAGGACAGGTCAGGACAGGTTCAGCATGTCAACGCTGATGTTATTCATACTAATATCACAGGAACATTTGGGGACTCTTATAGTATTACATATGACACAGGCCTGAACACAAACAAACAAGAAATAGTTTATTATGATCCAGGTCTGAAGAGCTTGATCATGTAAAACTTTTGTTTTTGATGATTGTCAGAGTGTTTAAGATCAAAAACCTATGCATATGCATTTTGGACTTTTTCCATTCTTTTAAAGTCTCTTCTGCTCACCAAGGCTGCTTTTATTTAATCAAAAGTGAAATGTTGTGAAATATTATTACAACTTAAAATAATAGTTTTCTCTGATGTTATTAAATCAGTGTTGAAAACAGCTTTATATTATTTAATAAAATGTCTTTCTTTATCTTAGGTGGCCGTACCTACCACTTACATTTCACGAGTTTGCGCTTCCTCATTATCATAGAGAAGAAAATAAAGCAAATTTGGCATGCTGTCCAGGGGACGAGCCGGGAGTACGGCGGACGCCGAACCCTAGTGATTTGAACCCTAGCGAGGGCAAGAGCTCGGCGTCCGGCTCGGTCCCGCATGGCCCCCCGGAGGAAGGCGCGAGGGAAGAAAAGGTGGAGAAGGGGTGGAGGAGGGATGCACGAAAGGCGAGAAGCGGAAGAACAGGAAACGGGGTTATTTATAGTAGGCGGAAAGGAACTGATTGGGCAGGTGTCACGAGGGATTGATTAGATAATGCGGGGCCAGCCGTGATCAATTCGTCCAGCTTCCTCCCGAAACTCGTTTAATAGCATAAACATCACTTTACGAGTTCTCGCTTCCTCATTATCATAGAGAAGAAAATAAAGCAAATTTGCTGTGCTGTCCAGGGGATGAGCCGGGAGTACGGCGGACGCTGGGACCTCTGCGGAGGCCTGAAGAGGGAATAGCTTTGAGATAAAGAACCTCCGCGGGGCATGAAGGGGTAATGGCTTTGAGGTAAGCAACCTCTGCGGGGGCATGAAGGGGGAAAGGCTTTGAGATGAAGAACCACTGCGGAGGCATGAAAAGGGGGAAAGTTTAAGATAAAACCTCTGCGGAGGTATGGAAAAAGATGGGATAACTTTGAGAAAAGCACCTCTGCGGAGGCATGGGAGGGGCCTAAGATAAAGAACCTCTGCGGAGGCGGGAAGGGGCAGGAATTAGTTAAACATCCTAATCAGTAGCTAATGCCTGTTCTGTTTCTGATGACAGGAACTGTTGGCTAGATCAATAATGGCTAAGTAAATCAACGAAACTGGAAATTTGAGAGGATGGGAGCATAAAATACGTTACGTGACCGAGGAAAAGTAAAAATGACACGCCGTGCTGGAGTCATGGAAACGCGGCTTGCATATGACGTCATCTGGCTAGCTTACTGCTAGCGATTGGGAAGTGGCTATGCTGGGCTTAGTTTGCTTCTGGGGCTGGGGAAAGAGCGGAGGAG
>JAUCMR010000158.1:403955-419563 GCA_032357425.1 Enteromius argenteus | reverse complement strand
AGGCTGAGGAATCGGTCCTCGCGGAGGAAGGCAGACGAGTCCAAGTTAGACGTCGTGAGTGTAGGATGTGTCTTTCATCTTTCAAAGGTGAGAAGCAGAAGAAGAGGAAACGGGGTTATTTGTAGTAGGCGGAAAGGAACTGATTGGGCAGGTGTCACGAGGGATTGATTAGATAATGCGGGGCCAGCCGTGATCAACTCGTCCAGCTTCCTCCCGAAACTCGTTTATTAGCATAAACATCACTTAAATTAACCATTTGATACAATGCACTTATTGTGTACATTGTGTACTTAAACAAAACACTTGAAAGCAAAACACTTTTGCTGCTATTGAGGTTGGATACGGGTAAGGTTAGGGAAAGGTTTGGTTGTATGGGTAGGTCAACAGTAAAATTATAAACTTTACAGAAATTAATTACAGACATAATTGGATGCAAGTATTTTTAAAATGTTGAGTACAATGTAAAACATGTAATGTTATGTAATGTCATGTAACATAATGTTATATTTTTTATATTTTTCCGCATTCTTTGAAGAACAGAAATGATGAATGTCTTTCAGAAAAACCTTGCTGACTGCAAACTTTTGAACTGTACTGTGGGTACAAAGTTAATTCGGACAAAACCTCCATTTTTCAACACCTGCAGACGTCCTCCAAAGAACAAGAGATTCATAAATATTGTAAGCAAAGCACAGAGTTTTCTTTTAGAGCTAGAGTTAGTTTTTAGTATAGTGTGTAGAGCATATAATGCCACAACACTAACATATTTTGATTTCCAGGAAATGCATGAACTGATTAAATGTAAACTTTATTGCAATGTAACTCACTTAAGAGAAAAGCGTCTCTCAAATGCATGAATATAATATAAATAAAGTCACCTAATTATCTATAAATATAAATGTAAAGCAATAAATGTCTACGATACTGCCTCATTTAGATGAAGTAAATATGTGTGTGTTTGTGTGTGTGTGTATGTGTGAGTGCGTGTAACTATCAGAGAGAAACAACTAGAAAAAATACAAATATAGCTAGTTTGAAATATCAGAGCAGAAATCCATATTCCATTAGTTCCATATAACATCATTCTTGAGAAGTGTGAATGTTATAGTTTTCATGGCTTCAAATGTTGTTATGATTCTAATAACAAATGCTCTCTCTTTAATCGTCCATCTCTCTATTTATTTATATGTCTCTCTTACTAACATGCTGTAAAAAATATATTTTCACAGCTGTAATTAAAGCAAACAAAGGCTATACAAAACAATCTACTGATTTTCAAAATATTACCTAATTTGATGATGTTGCATTCAGTGTTTTGGATCATAACATTTTCTACATTTTCATGTCTACATTTTCATGTCTAAATGGTTGCATAAAGAACTTTTAAAATCTAAAGAACCTTTCTGTTTCACAAAAGGTTCTTTGTGGCCAAAGAAGGTTCTTCAGATTATAAAAAGATAAAAAAAGACGGTTCTTTGTGGAACCCAAAATGGTTCATCTATGGCATCGCTGTGAAGAACCTTTTGAAGCACCTTTATTTTTAAGAGTGTTATTTCTTTGTAATTCTTTTACAATTTCTCTCTCATTGTTTCAAAGTAAATCCTTCAGCACTTTTTTCAGTTGTAGTTAAACACACACACACTGTGATGAAGCATCAATGGGCCATTAACGTGTGTCCTACTTTAGACAGTCAGTTGTCCATTGACGTTCCAGACTCGTCAGGAATCACCCGATTAAACTGCGCCTGAATTATTCACAATTATTCTTCGCTGTCTGTGGCCTGAAATGCATCTCACCTCTAAATGCAAAACCTCCACACATCAAATGTCTCTCCCATCCTAAGAGGTGGTTATGTGAGTCTCTGTTCAGTGTGTGTGTGTATTTATAAACAGGCTTTCTGTTAGACATGCTCTAAATCTGCAGCATTGCACTGAGTGTTTCTGACTGCTGCTGTTCCTCTGCACATCTCTGCTGTTCGCTCCAATGACAGGACGGGGACCATCCTCTCACCGCCAGAAATAGCACACAGATCACACGCACCGCTCAGGTTACTCAAGAGAACACGGGAAGCATCTAGAACACCAGAAGCTCCAGTCCTTTACAAAAAAGACTATAGGATTACCATAAAAATACAGCACTGAAAAGCCATTGTATATAATGTCACATTTTGGACAATAGTGTAATACTGTGGTATTCTTGTCACGCCTTTTCAAATACCATGGTATAGCAATACGGTAATCAGAAGTGTTATTTAATTTAATTTAGTAGTGTTTGATATTGTTGATGCTATTGCTCAAACTCAAGGTCATTGTGCACTTAGTCTGAAATTTCCGTATGCATTTTTCCATTTTTTCCGTATTCATCATCCTTTTCAATCGAAATGCTTGTTATGGATGTGAAACACAGAAAATCGAACCTGATCTGAACATTTTTGTGACGGCAAAAGTTTTGATATTGATTGACACAACGTGAAATCGTATTTATTTTTTAAAGGGGTCATATGATGGTATTTCAAATTTTCCTTTCTTTTTGGTTAAAAGAGTTTAAAAATCAAAGATATATGCTTTATAAATGTTATGACTTGTCCACACCCCCTAAAATAGCTTGTTTAAACACACCCTCTCTTTTATAAATCACAGAGTGAAATTTTCAAATACCGCACAAAGAAATAAGGTGAACCTATTATTCTGGCTGTAGTGTTGTTGCCGGCGCCATGTTCTGGAGGCGCTGTGTGTCGTTGTGAAAGTGAAACTAATTTGTTTGTGCTTTCAAAAGAGGACACGACTAGAAATCAGTGATCAAGTTGTATACACAACACTGTTCCAAAACAGTTCAACACAAATATTAAAGTGTGTTCAGAGCATTTACAGAGGACTGACTCCGGTACCTGACAGAGCAGTCTCTGCAAGGACAGTCTGGCGCTTCTGACTCGCAACCTTTAAATAAGTTACGTTTTCTTATTAAAAGAACCTACTACTTTTTCTACTATTCAAACGCGAGTTTTGAGCAGTATGCTTGTTGCTTCTCATTTCTCTGATCATGAATGCATACATGGTGTTATGTTTACGAGGCGCGGTGCAATGCGACACGTAAAAAGACAGTACTAAGTCATAATAATCAGTAATTATGGGACATGCACTGAAGGCAACAATGTCTAATGACTTTTACTGTTTTGGTGTCATAGCGCCGGGACAAGTCATCATGTTATAGTAAGGGGCTCAACATTTCCGTCAAATGTTTGAGGTATTCGGCCAATAACAGTGCACTTGGTAGCTGGCCAATTAGATGCACTCTGTTAATATGACAGATTTTTCTTTATTGATTTTTAATAGGTTTTTACTCAAGTTTTGAATTCAATAATGCATTTTAGGGTTCATGTTGGCATCATGTGTTTTAGGGTTAAAGGAAAAATACAGATTAACGGATGATGTCATGGCAGAAAATGAACAATTAACCATTTCTGATTTTCTGTTAAATTAATATTTTATTTACGAAGGACACATTAAAATTAGTGCTGTCAAAAGATTAATTGCCAAAAGATTAATTGCGATGAATTAATATTTCAGACAAATATGTTACATTTATATATTAAAAATGTATATATGATATAAATTATATGAACATAAATACATGTAAATAAATATTTTCAAAAATATATACTGTATGTGTGTGTATTTTTATATGCATAATAAATATACAAAGTAAACACACACATATTACGTAAATTAAAAAAGAAATTGATGCAATTAATCACGATTAGCCACGTTTGACAGCATTAATTACAATAATCAAACATATAAATAGTTAAAAAGGCTAATATTTCAGATAAATGTTCTTCTTTTTAATCTTTCTATATGTCAAAAAATCATGAAAAACAAAATATATCATGGTATGGACAAAAACATTAAGCTGCACAACTGTTTTCAAAATAGGTAATTATTACAAATCAGCATATTAGAATGATTTCTGAAGGATCATGTGACACTGAAGACTGGAGTAATGATGCGGAAAATTCTGCTTTGATCACAAATAAAGTACATTTTACAACATATTCAAATCGTAAACAGTTGGGGTTTTTTTATTGTAGCAATATTCCTTTTTTTTGCTGCATTTCTTAACAAATAAATTTAATGAATTCTTTTAAAAAATGCAGTGTTTACATTCACCCACATACTCACCTTCTCAACCTTAGTGATTTAGAACAGACTGAATTGACTAAATGACAGTATTATAATCCCAGGGCACCATATTGATTTCTGCCTAAAGATTTTCCAGGCTAGGTAAAAGCAAACAAAACCCTGGATCCTCATTCCCTGCATCTCAGATAAATGGAAACTGGAGAGCCGAGCTGTGTGTGTGTGTGTGTGTGTTGTGAAGTCCTGGTGTCCTCTTGCTGAAAATAAAGATGAAGAAGTCTAATTTCAGGTTGGGATCAGAGTTGTATTATTCACCGCACTGATTCTAGAATAAATCACCTCATTACACTAAGACCATTTCTACCTGCAGGTACAGTGAACCAACCCAAAGCAAACCTGCCCTCGAGTGTCAACTCACCCAGAAAAAGACTGTCACTGTTATTCAGCAAAAAAAAAGAGTCATTATGTTTTAAGAACCCAAAACCATCTTTTGGAGAAACGTATTTATTTTTGGTAATATGTGATGCAGTTATAATAAAATTTACTTAACAATCATTACTAGATTAACAAATCACAATATAGCTATTTTTTTATTTTTCTCTTTGTTTTTATAAATAAGAACTGAATAAAAAAAGAAACAAATATAAGAAAGAAGCAAGTGTATAGTGTATTACTTTTTTTCATTTGACAACTAAACAAAAGCTTTCAAGTAACAAAAACAACTAATAAAAATGTAAAAAATCACTTGTTCATTACAAATAAATGGATTATTAAAACGACAGTTTAGTTAAGAGCAGCAAGTGATTCTCTCTTTTATTTGTTTGATTACACTGAGACAGACGGCCTATTTTAAGATATATACTGTAAAAAATGACAGTAAAGAACAGTAAAAAACTGTGAATAAACAGTAAAAAAACTGTGAAAATGCTATGGTAAAAACCTGTTAAATGGTTAATGCTAAATTCCTGTAAAATTTACAGGGAAAAATCGTAAACTGACATTCCCAGAATTATCTTAATTGCATTTTAAATTTTGTTTCAATTTGATGTTTTTCTTTTTAGTAACTATGCTTCTTCTTAGTTTTTTCTTATCATTTATGTTTATTAGGGTTGTATGTTACATGTAATGTCGTTAAATGAATGTTTATTGCATATTTCAATTTAATGAGCCTCACCATGATGGCCTTTAGTGTTTGTGTGAATGACACTGAGCACCTTCTATATATGTTCATATTTCTTTTGTAGTGATTTCAGTGTAGTGTAATGCTCAGATCTAATATAATGTTACATATCTGATGTTTTTCCCCAACAAACGTTCACTGAAGATGTAACAGATTATGTTTGTGTGAATACGTAAATATACTTAGCCGACTGAAAATCTGTGTATGAGGATAAAGCGCATTATTACTCATTTTGCCAGCACGGGTAACAAATACCATAAATCTAACATTTACAATAAGCTCAAGTGCCAAAAATGTAAATTTAAAAGCAAAACTAATCTGCTACCCATAATTCCCATATTCAGTAGTCTGTTACAGTATCTTGTGTGTATTGTATATTGTATGTGTAGTTACTGAAGGACTGACAATTTTGTTTAAAGCACTAACTACCCTACAGCCATAAAAGAAGTCCTTACTAAATTATTCATTAAGGTCACACTTTATTTTAAGGACCAGTCACTATTAACTATTAATAATTAATAAGGTAGTTGTTAAGTTTAGTTACTGGGTTGGATTAAGGACATTGTCATGCATTATGTGTGCTGTATAATTACTAATAAACAGCCAATATGCTAATGAATGCTAATAAGCAGCTATAAACGATAGTGTGAATTGGTCCCCATACTAAAGTTTTACCTTTATTTAATATACTATTATATATTATTTCATATAGATTGTTTCTACTAATTTCTATGCTCTTCTGTATATTTCACTGCTGCTTCATTGTTATTTTATTTTCACTAAAATCATTTTTAATTAGTTTACATTCAAAGTGTATATTTATATTTCTTTTTTCATTTTAATATTTTTTTATTATTATTTATTTTACTCTGGAAAAAATGGCTCAGTATTTTTGTTTTGTTTCTAGTTTTGCTTAAAACAAGTAAAATTATCTTTGGGATAAGCAAGCAACATTTTTAATTTATTTGTTTGTATATGTTTTTTATTAGTATTATTTTGTTTTCTTTGTAATTGTAGTACTTTTCTTCTTTAGTTTGTTTACTCGTTTGTTTGTTTTTAATTATAAACACGCATTGTGCTCTAGGAATGTTGTCGGCTCTATGACTAATTGATTGTGATGTTCTTCATTTGTACAGTAACTTACTTTGGAAAACAACTCAGCTAAATTATTAGAACCTGACGTCTCTGTCCAGGCACAGTTTCATCCTGAAGGCCAGAGATCCTTGGGGAGAACAAATCAGTCACGCAAAACAGCTCTGATAAAGTACTGCATTCATTTAACAGTCTCAGTGTTTACCCAACCATATGAGGAGAGACAGACGGAAACTCTAGCATATTTTGAGATTGCTAATGGATGAAGTGAAAGAATCACAGGTGATTACGGATATTAGACTGTTCTGCACCGAAAAGACGAATGATTCCAGAAGGTTAGAGCAACAAAGAGAAGCAGAGCGAGAGAGAAGATCTAGGGATGTTTGTCATGGCTGTTTCCTCAGGCTGTTCTGAGCAGGCGGTAAGAAAAGCTCAGTGAAACCCGAGAGATACGGTTTGGTGTCAGTCTGCGGCAGTGGCAGCCGCTGACTGCAGAAGAGACAGAGAGAGAGAGAGTTTCAGCTCGACGCCCAATCAAAGAACACAATGCATGACAATAGCATTAGGGCTAATTGAAATTCTTCTCTTGTTATTTCCTGAAAAATATTTCAGACCCCCTGTGAGCACTGGAGCAGCGGGGATCCATGACTTCCAGTCACACAACCAGACTCTTAATTATCGCCAAGATATCTAACACACACTGCAGCTTATTCTAGCTAAGAACCATTAGTTTGGAGAGGAACATACCTTCTGAATGATGCACAGTTTGTTTCATTTTCACCTGCTGCTTAGGGGTTTAACTGAGATAGCTTACTCCTCAAAAAAAACAGACTGGCAGACCACAGTGACTAAAAACAGGGAAATAAGGCTTTGCAATTACGTCTCACCAAAATACAGTAATATTGTCAAATACTATTTCAATTTAATATAGCTGTTTTCTACTGCAATATATAGCAAAATGCAATATATCCCTGTGCTCAAAGCAGAATTTTCAGCATCATTACTCCAGTCTTCAGTGTCACATGATCCTTCAGAAATCATTCTAATATACTGATTTGCTGCTCCAGAAACATTTATGATTAGTATCAGTGTTGAAAATAGCTTTATTGCTGTATTTTATTTTAAGGGTTGAATAGAAAGTTCAGAAGAACAGCATTTATTTGAAATAGAGATCTTTTGCAGCATTATACTGTAAATGTCTTTATTGTCACTTTTCATAAATTTTATAAATTTTTTGAAAATTATTAAAGTTCTAAAGGCAAATTCTAAAATGTTTGTAAGAAAGTGTCATTCCTACAAAAATTCTTAAATATTATAAATAAAATGACAGGATGTCTAAATGTGTATTATCCTACTCAGCTCTCAATTCAATTCAATTCAATATGACAATTGATACAATGTATTGTCAAAGCACAGTGTTTACACTCAATCTAGAAAAAATAAATAAAATAGTAAATAAATAAATAACACAGCACTAAAAAAAACACATTTAAAGCTTTGCACTTATAAATCTTAATAGATTTAGTCCATCTATTAACTAATTATTAAGTAGAAAGAATATCATAATGAATCAAGTGAGATAAGGCAAATAAAAGATATGCATTAAATAAGCACATTGTGAAATAATAAAATAGTATACGATTTTTTTTTTTATTTTTGCCCACATGTCTGAATACAGACACGCTCAGTGTCAAAACAACTTGTATATCCTGGAATGTGCACATCTAAAAACCACTGCAACCGCATTGAAATGCAGCCTATCAGATTGAAGCATCTTATTTTAAGAAAGCTATTGCTATGTTTGTGTCTCCATCGCATCGGGACAGCAGACCAGCATCTTTCTTCTACCTGCTCTAATCTGTCCGGCTCTGTCAATCTCTTTTAGTATCCAGACCGCTTCCCAGCCTTCCAGATTTAGTACTCTGTCAACACACTTTTATGGCGGAGATAAAAATAAGCAATGCTCGCACACACACACGCACACAGACACTGAGCAGAAACAGCAGCCGAGCTGAATGTGAGGGAGCTCACAGCTATGACGCAAATCAAACGGCATCATTCAATATAAAATATGCGCAGGGACACATAATCATATAAATGTATGTGTCATCCTTCCTTTTCTGGTGCTGTAAGAAACACGGCATGAACTGTCTGTGTCCAAAACACACCCGGGGCAAAGACAGACGGAGAGATAGAACAGACACTCCACGAAAACCAGCCGCTCTTTCATCAACCGCTGATCAATTCTCATAAGACGCTGAAGTCTGAGCTCGAGGTGTCCTGAGAGTCTTTCATATGCTTCATATAACAGCGGCGCTTTGCATGTCTGCATACATTTTTCCTACATAAAAGCATGAGTGTGATGAGTCACGTCGTCTGCGATCGTATCTTTGTAATTCATAAGTGATTCAGGTCAGGTACGGGTTTCAGGTGCGGAGCGGCACAGTCTCAACATAATGAATGATCCCCTTAAAGATACAGATCACCTTAAAAATGAAAATCATGCCATTTTTATTACCAGTTCACACTTGGAACACAAAAGGACTTATACATTTTTACTTACTTAGATTAGCTTTGCACTACTACAGAAAAATCAACTTAATAATAACACCATTACATATAGAATCAAACTATGAATCAATTTCTAATGCAAGTAAGGGTAGGAAAAATGCATTTTAACAGAAAAAAAGGTTAACACTTTAGTATAGGGACCAATTCTCACTATTAAATAGTTGCTTATTAGCATGCCTATTAATAACATATTGGCTGTTTATCAGTAAAGCATATATTCTGCATAACCATATTCAACATCCCTATTCCTAGTCAATACCTAAACATAACCACTACCTCATTAACTATTAGTAAGTAGTCAACTAGGTGTTTATTGAAGCAAAAGTGTGAACTGTACATTAAAATAAAGAGTAACCAGAAAAAAAAGTTTAACATGACCTAATAATGGTCTATTCCTCTCAAGTCTTGTAATATAGTGCACAATGGACCATGCTTTAATGTGTTCTGTCTTTTCTTGCTAAATAACTCCTTTAGAGAGAGAAAAAGATCATATGCATTTCTGTAGATCATTACAGAATATGCACTACTGTCCCAAAGTTTTTTGGTTTTGTTTTTTGAAAGAAATGCATACTTTTTATTTTGTAAGGATGCATTAAATTGATTAAAAGTTAACACGTTTATGTTACAAAAGATTTATATTTAAATTCACTTCTGTTATTTTATACTTTCTATCTTTATTTCCCAATATTACTGTTTTTGTTGTGTTTTTAATTAAACAAATGCAGCTTCGGTGAGTAGGAGACAAAATTTTAAACAGTACTGTATATTTCGAAATCCTAATTATTATAATACATTTATGTTTATATAGCTCATTTTATTTTGCTCAAGGTGAGACAAGTAAAAAGTATAAAAGTATATTTGAAAACTGTCTTGTCTTCCGGTACAAATGTCTAAAAAACCTTACGTGAAGATGTATTTACTTAAAGGGTTAGTTCACCCAAAAATGAAAATTCTGTCATTAATTAAAGTGAAGTGACTTGTAGCCAGGTATGGTGACCCATACCTGGAATTTGTGCTCTGCATTTAACCCATCCAAGTGCACACACACAACAGTGAGAAGTGAACACACACACTGTGAACACACACCCGGAGCAGTGGGCAGCCATTGCTGCGGCACCCGGGGAGCGGTTGGGGTAACAGTGCCTTGCTCAAGGGTCTCACCTAAGTCGTGGTATTGAAGGTGGAGAGAGTGCTGGGAATTCACTCCTACCACCCACAATCCCTGCCGGACCTGGGACTCGAACCCAAGAACCCTTTGGGTTACAAGTCCAACTCCCTATCCATAAGGCCATGACTGCGGAAATCTTCGGAAAAACAAATTAAGATATTTTTGATGACATCAGAGAGAGAGAGATCCAGAAACGTGGTAAAAACAATGGTAAAAAAGTCCATGTGACATCAGTGGATCAACTACAGTTTTGCGACGCTACGAGAATACTTTTTTTTGCACAAAAAAAACAAAAATAACATCATATACTCAACCATTCTTCTTCTATGACTTACGTCTTCCTCTATTTTAGAGAACATTACTGCGTTAGCATACGCTTTCTTCTAGGCGCAAACAGCGTCAGATTACACACATGCGTGTGCTTTCACCCGGATGTAAACAAGGCTAATTACGTCAAATACATTAAAGCTTGCGTATACGGTGTGTTGAGATACTCTCTAAAATGGTGGAAGACACAAGTAACAAGAAGAGTAAATTATGTTATTTTTGTTTTATTTGCGCAAAAAAGTATTCTTGTAGCATTGCAAATGTCATGTTCAACCACATGAACCTACCTGTGCTTTTGCTACGTTTCTGGATCTGAGATCATTTTAGTTGCATTGCTGTCTATGGAGGGTCAGATGGCTCTCTGATATCACCAAAAATATCTTAATTTGTGATCTGAAGATGAATGAAGGTCTTACGGGTTTAGAACGACATGAGAGTGAGTAATTAACGACAGAATTTTCCTTTTTGGGTGAACTAACCCTTTAAAAAACAGGATAACTGAAGATATTAAGCCTTGCTTCATAAAAACGTATCAATATTAAATTTAGGCAACATTTTTATTTTACGCTTACACCTACTAACCGCTACTTATTAGCATGCATATTACTAGAATATTAGCCATTTATTACTCCTAATAAAGCACTATTAATGCCTTATTCTACATCCCTAATCATACCCAATACCTAAACTTAACAACTACTGCACTAATTATTATTAAACATCAAATTAAGAAATTATTGAGGGAAAAGTCATAGTTAATAGTTAACAAGTGTTACCTATCCTAAAGTGTTACCCCCACGCTTCTTGATTTAAGAACTAAGATATTTGTCCTAGAAAACAAGACAAAAACACTTAACAAAAACATCATTTCTGCAGTGTGTGCTGTCACTTTAAAACTCAAGAGGCGGTTCAAGAGGAGAATTTTCCTGACGGAGCACAGAGAAGCAGGTCAGTCGTCCCTGACCCCTACAGGTCTATTCCCAACCCCCCTATTTCTCTCTGTCTGTCTTTCTTTCTATTTCCCTTCCTCCCTCGCTCCCATCAGTTCATTACGGCACTTTCAAGGACAGAATCATGGTGCGCCAAACACACACACACACACACACCTGTGTCAAATTCACAAGGACACTGGCAGGACACTAATCTGCTGCCTCATCAATTTTAGCTTGTCCCGAGAGATGCTGTAATATTGGGTGCGCACACACGCGCATAAATCGTATACGCAACAAGCGTCCGTCCTCCACTTGATGATATACACTCACCTCAAATTACTGGCTAAAGAAGGCGGGAGGCAATCCCTCTCTTTTGAAGCGACCAATCAGAGCGCTCTGCTGCCTCCACCAATCTTTCTGCATGGTAACAGAGCTGCTAAACGATTGGCTGAGCAGGAACGCTGAAACCGCGCCAAGTCTAATCTACTGTTACAAACACGGCGCACAGAAATATGACAGCCACAACCAAGTCAGCAGTGTGGTAGGTAGTACATTAGCTGAGGCTGTAGCTGCGGTCTCATCGGCTAATAGAGCCTGCAGTGAAAACAAACACACAGGCAGAAGAGCAAACGCAGATCTGTCGCATGAGCAGTCATTATCCAATCAACGCAACGGCATCTGAAGAGCTGCTGAGTCAACGCTACAGCGACAAACAAAGCGTAACAGCTGCACAAACATTAGCTGCGCAGGCAGATGGAACAATTGCGACTTTAATGAGTTTTAATGGATGGAGGAGTGGCATTATGAGGTAAATCAATGGGTTCCTCGATAATGAGAATTCAAGACTAAGTTCAAGACTAATAAACTCTAAGGAAGTAAGTGTACTGCACTGGAAAGCATCATGTGTCAGTTAGTGTTGTTATTGTTAACTAAAACTGTTACAAATCATTTATATTTGAAAAAATATTTTAGTGTAATTGAGATACAATTATAGTTTTATTAATATTTAGAATCAGTTTTTATTTTGTATATTTTCATTTTAATTTTAGTTAAACTTTCAGTAATTTTGTTGTGATGTCATTTTTAGTAGTGTTTTATCTAGCCTATAGTACCTATTTATATTATAATTTTTTAATAGTTATTTTTAGTAAATTAAGCTAGTTATAGTTATTTTTAGTAAATTAATTTCTAACAGCTAAGTAAATTAAACGTTTTTTTCAGTTAATGTTTTTCAGTTAAAGGGGTCATATAACGCCAATATTCCACAATCTGATATGATTCTTTAGGATCTTAATGAAAAGTCTGTAATATAGATTGTTTAAAATTTCTCAATTTTAGTGTAAAAAAACACCCATTTTACCCTGTCAAAAACAGCTCTTTTCAAAACATTCTGTTCTGTGTACTTCCCCTTTAAATCTTCATGAGCTCTGCTGAACCCGCCCCTTTATTCTGAGGCACTCTCAGAGGATGTTATTCGAAGCCGTATTCATAGTCCTAGACATTACACTCATAGTGAAACTTGCTAATTAGCACATTATAAGGAAAGGCGATTTGCAAAGATTCAAAGTCTGAGGTAAGACACCAGTCCAGTCTGTGTGAAACGCTGCTGTCAATCAACAATCGTGGGAGGGGTCTCCGACCGTGTGACGTCACACGGTCAGACGGCTTGATTTGAGAAAGGGGAAACCATTTAAGGAGATTATAAAAAAACCACTGGGTGGATTTTTATCATTATAGGGTGTTTGTGTACACAAACTGCAAACAAACATTTCATTTCAAACATCTTGTAAAAGTGCACCTGGCATTATAGGACCCCTTTAACAATTTTATTTCAAGTAACAAAACATGGTTTTTATGGTTTTAATTTTAGTTTCAGTTATGTTAACTGTTGTTTTATATATATATTATTATACATACATAGATATATATTACAGTTTTAGTTAACTCTACACAGAATTAAAGTATTGTAATTGTATCTGTCAAAGGTGACTAGATAGTGCACTATTTATGGTGCATTTGAGGTGTGCATTCATGCAAACTTTAGTCTAGCATTACTCACAATCCCCTGTGATATGGAAGCAAATGCATTTTTGATAGTTTTCTGATGACTTTGGAAAAAGCACGGATCATGAGTCCAAAGCTAACACAGCGTTTTTTCGACTGTATGAACCTAAAAGTTTAATAATAATGAACATAGACAGAGGCTGGCACTTTTCTGCAAATGCAAACAGTATGGGACAAAGAAGTCTGTGGCTTCAGCATGCAATTTTATGACACTAGTGTCCCAATTCTGCCACAATGTCTTACTACATACTTAAAAGCATGCAGGTGTCCATTAAAAACAAAGTACATAAAATACAAAGCAGAAGTATGCAAATTACAGTGCTGTCTACATTAGGATTGTCTAAAGATGCTAAATAAATTTCTGCTGCACTTGTACAACTGTTACCTGTGGGAGCTTGTTTCCACAATAGAATAAAAAAAAATTATTGCAGTTTAAAATTTAAATTAAAAAAATTCTGAGGAAAAAAAGTCAGAATTGCAAGATTTAAATTTGCAATACATGCATGAGTTTATAACTGTCAATTGTAGGCTGTAACGTCACAATCATAAATAATAAAAAAAAAAATTATGTAATTATAAAAAAATCAGAAATATCTCGCAATTTATAAATTTTTTCTCACAATTGCGAGTTTATGTTTTACAACTTTGACTTATCGCAATTTTGAAAAAAAAGTCAGAAAAATAAATTATGTCAGAATTGCAAGAAAACCTATGTTCACAATTGCGAGAAATAAAGTTGCAATTCTGGAAAAAAGTCATAATTGTGATGTAAACTCAAAATTGCAAGATATAAACTCACAATCCTAATTAAAAAAAATTAGAATTGCAAGAAGATAACTATATGAAAATGTAAAGGTAGAGTTGAAAAGTGCTATCTAAAATGTTCTTCTAAAATGGGTATTTTTATCAGGCTCTTACAATTATGTTTAGTTTTTTGTTTTTTTTTTCATTTCAACTATACTTCGCCATTAAATAGAGTAAAATTACTGAACCTAGACATATAGGTGTTACGGTGCCATGCGAGGAAGGAGATCGCGGGAGATGCGGAGCATTCAATAGTGGATTTTTAATATTTAACAGAATGAACAACGAACATAATACAGCACACACAACGTTAATCATGGACAAGGGTAAACTCAAACAGACAGGGTATAAATGCACACGGAGCTAATGAACAGAACTTAAAACAGGTGGAACACACAGAAGGAGACTAATTAACTAATAATTACATAAAGACCGGAACTTCTAAATAAGGGCATAACATGAAAATGAAACTAAAACAGGAAGACATGGGAAAATGAAACTAAAAACAGACAAGAACGTAACAATAGAAACCTGAAAAAAAAGCTAATTTTAGATAAAAAAATTCACACGGAACTTAAAGGCTTTTGCTTCTAATCTTTTCAGTTGTAAACCTATAAAACCTACAACTCATGATGTTTACCCTGGCATGTTTTATTACGTTGATATAGCTATGTATTGTGGCGGTTCAGAATTGAAATATCCATGGACTGTTGCTAAAAATAAGCCCTACACCAAATCCAACCCTAAACCTTTCCGATAGTGTTGACAAATACAAAACTAACATAAAAACACATTTGTTGATGCAACCATGTCATTTCAACAGCGTAGTTACACAGGATTGAACCGGAGCTCCTCGTCTCTCAAGAACATCTCAGTACTCTGTGAGCTACCCAACAAACCTACCATCTATGAAAACACATAGATATGAAGCTGGATATGTGTGATGATAACGCTCGAAAGCAGCAGTTTTCAAATCTCCCAGCATGTTAAAGGGGTCATATAATGCCAATTTTCCACAAACTGATGTGATTCTTTAGGGTCTTAATGAAAAGTCTGTAATATAGTTTGTTTAAAATTTCTCAATGGTAGTGTAAAAAAAAAAACATTTTACCCTGTCAAAAACCCTGTGTACTTCTCCTTTAAATCTTCACGAGCTCTGCTGACCCCTCCCCCCCACGAGGCGCTCTCAGAGGATGTTTATTTAGCCGTATTCATAGTGAAACTTGCTAATTAGCACATTACTAGGAAAGGCGATTAGCAAAGATTCATTAAAATACATTATCCTGACTGCTTCTGTAGGTGAGGCTGGATCATGAATGATTCACGCAAACATA
>JAUCMR010000158.1:381505-393436 GCA_032357425.1 Enteromius argenteus | reverse complement strand
TTTTTGAATGAAAGATCAAAAGGATAAACAATGCAGATTTATTTTCACAGCCACCTTTGCTCAGATTTACCAAGGGTCCCAATATTAGTGGAGGGCACTGTATGGTACGGTTAGGGAAAAAATCTGAGGGGAGAATGATTTTGAAAACTCTTTTTTCTCTCCAGGTTAAGGTTACTTATAGCCTCACCTAATGTTAGTCTGATCTGTCAACAATGCACATGATAAATCCGTCTTTTTAGGCAAGTAAATGGATGTCACGTCATTAAACGTTTTTCTATGATGGAAAATGTATTTAACATGATTACAATTTAATAAAAACATTGTAAGTTATTCCCTGGTGATTCAAACAACAAATAAACTACACAGAGAGAGCAAGCAAAGAAAAATATCAACAGAACTTTCTGAAACTGAGTCAGCTAAACCATTTTGTCGCAAAATGATTCCAAGTGTTCCAACTAGATCACGTATCATGAATCATTTGATTCAGAACAAGAATTCAAATTGCATTTCGCAAATCATTTTATCCCCACCGGGATGCATACTTTTAAAGGGGTCATATGATATTGCTAAAAAGAACATTATTTTGTGTATTTGGTGTAATACAATGTGTTTATGCGATTTAAGTTTAAAAAAACACATCATTTTACACATACTGTGATTGGCTGAATACCGCGCTATGAAACCAAAACAATAAAACACATTACAAACCAGGCATTTGTTGCATCCAGTGGAGACATAACTACTGATTATCATGACTTAGTTCTGGCTTTTTATGCGTCGCACTGCATCGTGCCTCGTAAACATAACACCACGTCTGCATTCGTGATCTGAGAAGCAACGTTTCATGTTTGAATAGTAAGTAGCAGCTTCATTTAATAAGAAAATGTAACTTACTTAAAGGTTGTGAGTTCCAGACTGTTCTTGCAGAGGTAGAATTGCTTCACTTTATAGTCTCTGTGCACAGCCAGCATAGGCTACGCTCCAGGTTTTAGGAGTCTATCCTCCGTAAATGCACTGAACACAGTCTAATATTTGAGTTGAACTGTTCTGGAACAGTGTTGTGAATACAACTTAACACTGATTTCTAGTTATGTATTCTTTTGGAAGCAAAAACAAAGTAGTTTCACTTTCACAATTACACACAGCGTCTCCAAAACATGGCACCTGCAGCAACACTACAGCGAGAATAATAGCTCTGCCTTCTTTCTTTGTGTAAACATTTGGGCAGTGTTATGAAAATAAACCCACTCTGTAACGTAGAAAAGTGGTGGTGTGTTTAAATGAGCCGTTTTAGGGGGTGTGGACATGTCATAACTTTTATAAAGAATATCTCTTTGATTTTGAAACTTTAATCTTTTTAACTTCAGGGATCTTATCTATTCACTAACTGCTTGTAACACTCCAAAGAAAAAGGAAAACTTGAAACTGCATCATATGACCCCTTTAAATGAACAGACTTATAAGAAGAATGGCACCTGTTTCAAAGAATGACCAATAAAAACAACTCTATTTGTAGGTCAGGATGTTATTAAATTAAAGTGCACAGTGATTATGATTATCTGAAATAACTGCAATTAGATCCAATAATTGCAATCAGGTGATTACGTAAATGTTGTGCCTAACTCAGTTCTGACTCTCTGAACTAGCGTTATAGATGTGAAACTTCTCTTCTCTTCTTCTGCATCTGTTTACGTAATTCTCCTCTCTTTCTGCCCTCGCTGCCATCTCACATTCTCTCTATCTTTCCCTTGTTCTCTGATCTCCAGAGGGTCGGTGACCTTAATGTCACGTGTGACATCATCAGGAACCTTCAGTATCCACAGAGACTGAGCAAAAACAACACCAATAACCCTTCGTTACACAACTCTGACACACATCAAACAAACTGAGAGCAGCATCACATCAACTATAATGCAATATAATTTGAATCTATGCATTCTTAAAGTTAACATGCATTAAAGTTTGAGCATTATACTTTGTACTACATAATTACGCTTACTACTAAGTGTACTGTGCATCATACTTTGACTACACACCTTTTCACCATCTCCAACAAATAGATCAGAAACAGAGGAGTCATTCATTTCCAAAGGAAGATATGGGAGATACATTTCATGATCTCATTTAAGGTTAAAATTTAAATAATATTTCCAAAAAACGTGTGGTTATGAATCATTTTTTCTTAAATAATTATTTTACAATTTTAACACAAGTATTTCAATCGATTAGCTCTAGAAAACCTTCTCTTTTTTCCCAGACATATTAGTGGTCAGATCTTCTGTTTGGATATATACCCCAAAGCAATGTTAGTGTTTGGATTTAAATAAGCAAATACTTAATTTAATCATTATTGCAGTATTTAGTATGTTTCTGGCATGTTATAGGTGTCAACAGTTCTTTTAACCCTAACTAATGCATTGTACCTTTTATTTCTTTAAAAAAACATCAATTTAACACATGAATTCCAGACTTTAACCCCCTTGAATGTCTTTGGGATGTACTGGAATAAACTGTACAGAGTGGTTCAGCTCTTTCACTTTCAAGATTCCAGCCAAAAATGAATGCAACTCTTAAAGTAAATAAGTGTTTTGAGGTTTCATAAGGTTGTCAAAACAATGCCATGTCAAATGCACACCGTAATCAAAACCAAAGACGGTCCAACCAAATATAAGAGTGTGCAACTTTTTATATTATTAATCATTTACTCAATCATTTACTGAAAAAGATACAAAGCTGTCACTGGCACAAAAGCTAAAAGGTACATCTTTGTACTTATTTACTCCAAAATGGTACATATTAGTAACTTAAAGGTATATGCTGGAACTTTAAATGTAAATAGTGATATTAGTACATAGAGTGGCGTCTCAGTGATAGCTTTTGTATGAGCATGTACAATCATTATTCATTCATTATTTTACAATGGTGAATATGCAAGTAACAAGACCCCTATAAATGTGTGACTGAGATTGCAAAAAGCAACAATCGAATGCATCTTCACTGTGAAAGATTCATCAGCGTACATTAACGCAAAAAACCCCAATTCTAATCTGTCAGGCTTTTGAATGCTGATGTCATCATTTTCACTGATCATCTATTTATTAACTCCTTTCATACAACTATAAGTTATATAGAGATGTGCAAACAATTCCCAATGCAACATTGTAATACTATATTAGTATTTTGCAATGACCTTAAAACTGCTATAACTTCTTTAAAAGCCACACATAAAGTGTATCTTCCACCTGACATATTTTACTGAAACATGTCCTAAGAAATACAGTAACTCTTACTTCTGTGACAGAAAACTTGCAGTCAATCACTTTGCACACTCGGGTTTGCTGATATGGGATTTGCAGTCATGTGGTTACAGGGGATTTTGGAGGGAGAACATGTGGCTGAAGAGATTAGTTAGCAAAGTTGACAAACATCACTTACAGTACATGAACTTTAAGAAGCTGAACTCTTTAAGATTGGATGTGGTGTGAAAAAAGCATGTGAGGTCAGAACAACATGAGAGTGAATAAATAAAAGCAGAGTTTATATTTTGGTGTAAACTATCCAAATGTTTTCCAGGGATGTGTGTGTGTGTGTGTGTGTGTGGTGTCTGGCCCTCTAAACAGGTTCTTTCATGTCTGTTTGAGGGATGTACAAAGAGCACAGCTGCTTTGGCACATCTCTAAACCTGAACGTTTACACACACATACACTTTCATCTCTACTGCCATCACCCTGTCTCATCTCACCCACACCAAACAGCCCTGAGCCGGGCAACAACACACACTTACTCACAGTTTCATCACACACTTGAACAGAGAGATGCTGTATGAACTAGAGGTAGTGCTGAAAGCTCAATGAGAAAAGACTGGAAAAAACACTGAATCCTGGGAAAATCACTTAACTCAGATGAGACTCTGATGAAGTCCTCGCAGAGAAAAATCACAAATGAGATCTATTTTGATATCTTATTTACCTGAGAGATGAAAGTCTCCTGCTTCCTGTTTCTTCTGAGAAAATGACTCACAGTAATCTCACATGAATCTCCACTAGAGTTTCAGATGAGATCTTCTCTTAAATTTGCAATATTGCAAAATACATTTCAAACATACTATACAACTTCCGTAACATCTCAAACACTTTAACTCCTGCTCCTTGACAACAACGAGATGAAAAGTCCTGAGTCTCCTGCTTCTCAGATGTTTCTCCAGACTCCAGTAATCTCAAATGTGTCTCCTCTTTTCAGATGAGATCTTAACAATTTCCTAAACAGTGTTTGATTTCCAAATACACTGTATCATCAAGATACTATCTAAAAATACCTCAATTGTTTCTCCCTAACAACACAATTAAATGGAGAACAAATTAAGACTTTTATTAAGTCTCCTGCTTTTAGATGTTTCTATCCTGAAAGAAAAGGACCTCAGTGATCTCATATGTCTCCCCTGGAGTTTCAGACGAGATCTCAACAAGCTCAGTTTGCAAAATAGCATTCTAAAATTGTAATTTTCTCAAGTACCTCAATGGTTTCTTCTAGACAACGAGATAAAATGGAGAACAAATAGAGACTTATTGACTCTAGTTTCAACAATGTCTCAAACTGCACTTAGATTTGCAGATACAGATTCCAGATGTCTAAAAATGTTTATAGCTCAAATAGTGAGATCAAAACAAGAACAAATTTGGGACTTTTCATTAGTCTCCAGCTTGGTAGATGTTTCTCTCTTGAGAAAAAGATCCCAGTACTCTCATGTGTCTCCTTTAGACTCCATATAAGTTGCTCACTATTTGTTTTATATCTCTATACTTTTAAGGTCCTTGCATTTCGAGTTTCTGTATGTGTTTTCTGTATTCTTCACATTCGTCATTCTTTCCTATCAAAATGCTTCCTGCCGATGTGAAAATGCAGATAATCGAACCTGGTCCAATATTTTTATGATGGACAAAAGATTTAGAGGCAGCGTGTAAAGGTCATTGCACAAAGAGTCCGAAAGACTTCCGAAATCCTCGCACATTAAAAAATAAATCATGTGTACACATTGACTCCAGAAGTCCGTCATAAAAGATTTAGATCAGGTTTGATTTTCTGCATGATCACATCCATAACAAGCATTTTAATGGGAAAGGATGATCAATTAACAAACTTGACTCGGTGTGCAAGGATCTTAAACGTATTTATTTTTGAATGTGTGAAAATTTCGGACTCAGTTTACTGTGTACTACTTAACACAAAACTGAAATAATTAAGTCTCCCGAGCTATTAAATGACAACCTGAGAAATGAAGTTTTCCTCTTGTGCAGCATGTAGACCAATTTCATTATGACTAGGTAAACATTATTAGATGTTGCAGACAACGTTTGAATCCAACAGACACCTACTGGGAACCTTAATTTAGCTGGTCAATGACAATCAGGTAATATCAACAAATAGATTCTGGTTAATAGAATTCAATTTTATTCAGTTCTGGCACCCCGCTTAGAGGTTCGCTTTATGAAACAATTTTCTTAATATTTGCATTGCGGGGTGCTGTATTGTCTGCTGAGTCCGCCTGGCAGACTCGTTCTCTGCAGTCTTTTGTTATGCATGTGCAAAGGTGCCTTCGTGAAAACGATATGGAAACGTAAAGTTAGAAACATACCACCATCTTGTTGAGGGAGACCCAGCAGTCGGACGGGAAGTCTTGCAGCATGGGCACAAGAAACTGAAGACACCCGTCCCAGTGACACAGCAGCAGCATCATCGCTATCAGGTTAAAAATCCTCATCACTGCGCTCGCCAGGTCATACGTCATATGGAAGATCTGCAGAGGAGAAGCATTTGAAGAAGCTTGTGAAAGTTCATATAAAAGTGAGCATGTTCAGAAAACCTGTCTGAGATCAGGGATTATTTCTGCAGCTCTGTTTGGTGCCACTGGAGACACACAACAATACTTCCATATTAAAAAACTGAATAATTAACACTTTTCATAAATATATACACGTAAATACATGTAAATAGTTTCAAAGTATATACTGTATGTCTGTGTGTCTTTATATATATATTTGACAGCAATAATTTCTACTTATACTAATATATTTTAAATTACATTGTAAGCATTCTGAATGATTGAGAACTAATGATGAACAATAATAGATTAACACAACTTCATAAATAAATCTAGTTAATATAAATGAACTATTCATAGCTTACTATGAATTCATCTATTAATAAATGATGTGAACATTGTTATTCATTAGTATATTTTTATTTAATGCCATTTCAGCATCTATTTGCTATTTTCATCGCAAAAACAATTAAAAATATGTATAGAAAAACCAGCAAACACAAATTATATTACACAAGATTCTTTACATTAAAAAATGAAAAGAAAATAAAACTTTTCCTGACAAAATTACACTAAATAACTCTTTAAGTGAGTTCACTTCATAAAAGAGTTTACTACATACATTAAAAGTTGTTCATTATTAATTTAGAATAAATTTAAGGTTTATTATTAATTGCTATATACCAATATTTATGCCATGTAATATATAGATAAGTGTGTATGTGTTCAAACTTGCCAGTATAAAGAACTTTGCTTTATATAAAAAAGTGCCTTGACGTTTACAAAAAAAAGAAAAAAAAAGAAAAGAGGGTTAAACTTTCCCTTACAATTATGTCCTCCATAGAAAGTGATATATTACAGTATTTGCTCAGTAGATTTGTAGATTAGACTTTCTGGGACATGGTTGTCCAGAGAGTTTGTCTAAAGCCCAGCAGCAGCTACGCATGAATCCTCTTGGGTTTACTTAGTGAAGGAAGAAAGATACTTTGCAAGTCGCTAATCAGACCTCTGTGCATGTTGAAATGAACCCACAGGTCTCATTCTTATCCCTCTCTCTTCCTGTTTTCTGAAGCTGATTTTTCATGTGTGCTCTCTACAGAATATCAAAGCAGATGAACAGATGAGCCAGCATCTATCAACACTTCAAGAGAGCCACTTCAAGTGAAATTTGCATCTTGATTGTCAAGTAATACCATTTTATTAATGTGTTCACAATTGTTAATGGTCATGCATGGAAAAAATAAAAAAAATAATAATAAAAGTGTGTGTGTGTGTGTGTGTGTATATATATATACATACACACACACGCACATTTTTATTTTTTTAATATATATATATATATATACTTCTTTTTTTTGTCTGTTTGACAGCAGCAACAAATGATGATGCATAGGAATGCATTGTCCCTTTTGCACTAAAATCAAATAAAATCTAAAATAAATTTGCTCTATTGTATGTCTTTGGCATTACAATATATTATTATAATACAATGTGTATTTTACATTAAAATAAAATAAAATAAATAATAATAAACAATAAATTTGGTCTGTTAGACAATGCCAATGAATTATGATGTTTGGACTTGCTTTATATCTTTTGCATTAATATTTAATATAATATACTGTGTATTTTGCATTAAAATAAAATAAATTGAATTAAATTAAATTAAATAATACATGTTGTCTGTTAGACAACGCCAACAATTTATGATGTAAGGGATTGCATGCTGTTTGTATTTTTTAAAAAAGGCTTTTCTTTAATTGACCTGCTCTCTGTAGAAACATTGACTCAGGCCCCGAAAACCTAACTTGATTAATGAGCCTCATCGAACATCTTCCACATCAAATGACCATTAGACACTGGACATTTGTTACCGGTCAAAGCAGTCCATCAGTCAGCAGACAACTACACAGCAAGACACTCACTACATGCCTCACGGACATCATTTAGTTTTTTTAAGATGAATAATCTGAATAAGAAGCACTGGATCATGAATGAAGGAAAATCAGCCAGTGGATTATTGCATTTGTTTATTAATATACAAAATGCTTTTTCTTAACTTGTCAAAAGTTTGGAAACATTTTTATTTTTAAATGTTTTGATAAAGTCTCTTCTGCTCACCAAGGCTGCATTTATTTGATCAAAAACACAATATAAAACAGTAATATTGCAATTTACAATTTGAAATGACTGTTTTCTGTTGTTCTCTTGTTTTCTATATTATAATATATTTTAAGTGTCATTTATTCCTGTGATGCACAGCTGAATTTTCAGTATAATTAATCCAGTCTGGTATAAGTGGTATAAATAATGGTTTAAATATGAAGCAGCACAACAGCTTTCAATATTAATAATAATCAGGAATGTGTCTTGAGCAGCAAATCAGTATATTACAATGATTTCTGAAGGATCATGTGACACTGAACACTGGAGTAATGATGCAGAAAATTCAGCTTTGATCACAGCAATAAATTACATTTGAACATATATTCACACAGAAACACTTATATTAACTTGTAATAATAACTTTTTTGTATTGTATTTTAGAGCACATTAATGCAGTCTTGGTAAGCATAAGAGACTTTTAAAAACCATTTAAAAATCTTAATGTTTCCAAACTTTGGACAAGTTCAATACTGTATTCATTGACCACAGAGAATCCAGTTTACAGTTGTTTGTGTTTCTCTCTGTACTTGTCCTCAACATTGTGCCTTTGCTTTGTCTGGGATCCAGACGATGATTTGTTCATTCACTCTGTCTAACTCAATTTCATGAGCCGGTTCCCAGTGCAAACGCTAACTAAGAGATTCACTCCCATTTGGATCTGGTATCTGGTTTCCATGAGGACAGCTGGGATTTGCTGGAGCAGAGGAGCTTTACTTCCTGTAGAGCAGGATCCAGAACTCAGTCCTGCCAATCCACCTTCCTGCTGCACTGCATCAAGTACACTAGAAATCAACAAGCAGATTTTGCTGGCTTTCAAAAGATTGTTTAAAAGAAATGAGTGCTTTTATTAAGCAAGGGTGCATTAAATTTTTTTAGCAAAGACATTTATAATGTTACAAATAAATTGTATTTGAAATAAACGCTGTTCTTTTGAATTTTCTATTCTGAATCCTGAATAAAATGTATCACAGTTTTTCCTCTAACATTTTGAAGCAGCACAACTCTTTTCAACATTAATGATAATTAAAAATGGTTCTTGAGCAGCAAATCAGCATATTAGAATGAAGAACCATATGACACTGAAGACTAGTAATGAATAATGTGTTTCGATCACAGGACTAAATTACAGTGTTGTTGCCAGCAGCATGTTCAGCAGACAGTGAAACTATTTTATTTGTGCTTCAAAAGAAGACACAACTAGAAATCAGTGGTTTACAAGACCAGAACAGTTCAACGCAAATATTCAGATGTGTTCAGCACATTTACGGAGGACTGATTCCTGAAGCTGACAGAGCAGTCTATGCTGGCTGTGCACAGAAGTGAGGCAATTCTACCTCTGCAAGAACAGTCTGGTGCTACTTACTATTCAAACGTGTGTTTTGAGCAGTGAAGGCTAGTGCTTGTTGTTTGTAGTTTCTCCGATCACAAATGTAGATATGGTGTTACGTTCACGACCAGCGATGAAACACAACACGTAAAAAGACAGTATAAGTCATGATATAATCAGTAATTATGTCTCCACTGGATGCAGCAAATGCCTCGTTTGTAATGTGTTTTATTGTTTTGGTTTCATAGCGCAGAGACACTGCATCACGTTATGGTAAGAGGCATAACATGTCTGCCAAACAAGGTGTCCGGCCAATCACAGTGCACTGGACAGCTGACCAATCAGAGCACTTTAGAATGATGAGCTTTGTACAAATCGACTCAAGGAGGCGGGGCTTAGAGGAGAAACAATAATGTACAATATGTGGAAAAGAATGTGTTTTTTGAAACTTAAACCACATAAAGACACTGCATTATATTAAATATACAAAATAATGTTCTTTTCAGCAACATCATATGACTCTTTTAATATATATTACAACCTGAGTTCCGGAAGATTTTGGAACATTTTTTAAATTTAAAATAAATTGCAAACTAAAAGACTTTCAAATCACATGAGCCAATATTTTATTCACAAAAGAGCATAAAGAACATAAATGTTTAAACTGAGAAATGTGATGCTTTTATCCAGTGAATGAGTTAATTTTACCTTTGATGCCTGCTACAGGTCTCAATAAAGTTGGCACAGGGGAAACAAAGAGCTGAAAAAGCAAGGAATTTGGAAAAGGTTCAGCTGGGAGAACATCTAGCAACTAATTAAGTTAATTGACATCAGGTCTGTAACATGATTAGCTATAAGAGGCAGAGTCTCTCAGAAGTAAAGATGGGCAGAGACTCTCCAGTTTGTGAAAGAGTGTGTAAAACGATTGTTGGATACTTTAAAAAAAAACCTTCTGCAACGTCAAATTGCAAAGGCTTTGTAAATCTCATCTACAGTGCATAACATCATCAAAAGATTCAAAGAAACTATAGAAATATCTGTGTGTAAGGGACAAGGCCAAATACCTTTGTTGGAAGCCTGTGTTGTACAATAGAAAACTGTTATTAAAAATTGTATTAATATTTCAGTTTTACTGTATCTGTAATCAAATAAATGCAGCCTGGTGAGCAGAAGACACTTCTTTACAGTATGTCTGCATGCATTGTCTGGCATTTTTAAATGTCTATATTTCTGTAAAACTGTTCTCAGACCGAACACCTTAACACCAGTGCATTACTGTGGTCTCATCAGCTCAGACACTGCATCTAAATGGTACATAAAACCAAAACAAACTGCAGCTGGTCATTGTATAAAACTCTCCACACCTGTCTAAATGAGCAGCTCTTGGACTGAGCAAGATTTGTTCCTTTCATGTTAACATTCATCTGCTGTAATATTAAGCCATTGTGTGACTTTGTTTACCTTCTTCACAGCACAAAATGACTCTGGTTGGTTTGGCATAACAACAAATCTATTCTAAATGCTTATTGATGCAACAACTGTTTTTCTGTTTGAACTTATCTGACTCAGAAATCTCAGTGTATTAAGTGGCTCTTCCAGGTGAAGGAAAACAGCGCTCGGGATGCATAATTATAAGGATAATATAATTACAGTAGAGCTCTGTGGCGTACCGCTGAATTAGACATCTAATCAACACTGAACCTTCATTTACAAGCACATGAGATGGCAGAAAACCCTACATATTAAAGATATTAAATGTATTAAATACACAAATTAGTAAAATAATTAAAAACACACATTTGTATGACTTTATACCATAAGAAATGTATACTTTTATTAATCAAGGATGTATTCAGTTAACCAGGAGAAGCAGTTATATTGTTAAAAAAAATTGCTTCAAAAAATTAAAGTGATTATTTTTGTAAATATGTTTGATGGCACTAGAGACAGAAAAATTACACACTTTGCTTTTAAGACATGTACATTTAGATCAACATTTTTTATTAACATTAAGCACTGCATTTTTTATCTTAAAACTTCTACATTTTTAATTAATTATATGTATGTTAATTTGTGCATATACTAATAGATTTGTAAACATTTTTAATCATTACATTTTAAATATAAATTAACATTAGTTAATTAGTATTATGCATAAATATTCATACGTTTGTAAATTAAATACTGTACAAATTTGTGTTCATGATAAACCTAACTGTAAAGTGTTTCTGAAAATATAATAAATATTTTATATAATATGTACAAACATACATATTAGTGCTGTCAAACGACTGATCACGATTAACATAAAAGTTTTTATTTACATAATATACGTGTGTACTGTGTATGTTTATTATGTATATATAAATGCACACACATGCTTAGTTAAGAAAAATATATATATTTTAAATATATTTATATAGAATATAAATTATATGAATATAAATATATACATGTAAATACATGTAAATATTTTCTAAGTAATATTGTATGTGTGTATTTATATATACAGTGGGTACGGAAAGTATCATTTAAGTTCTTTCTTTCCTCATTAATGTACACACAGCACCCCATATTGACAGAAAAACACAGAATTGTAGACATTTTTGCAGATTTATTA
>JAUCMR010000158.1:361120-379694 GCA_032357425.1 Enteromius argenteus | reverse complement strand
ATAATGCGGCACCAGCCGCGGTTGATTTCGTGTGCGCTTCTCTCGAAACTCGTTTTCCCTTTGGCAAAACGTCCCTTATTTTTCAGGATCCTTTGATGAATAAAAAAGTTAAAAAGTGCTAAATAAAACAGTGTTATTTAAAACAGAAATCTTCTGTAAATGTCACCTTGATCAATTTAATGCATTCTCGCTGTTTTAAAATATGAATTATCGACTCAAAAAATAAATAAATAAGTAAATAAAACAAATTTATTTATTGACAGTGTCTTAAATCACTTCACACAACTTCACATGAAAAAAAAAAAGAATCCTACCAAATAAAATGCCATTTTTGCAATTTTTTGCCATTCATCCTGTTCTCATTGTAAATGTGAGACAAGTCAATAATAATGTTGATTCACTTTCTCAGAAGATATTTTACATTTAAATGTTTCTGCAAAATCCACTTTAAGCAGCCCAAATGTTGCTTAATTATATATTGTCAGCAAAATCGTCACAGAAATCATATATATCAACTTATTTTCTGAATGTGGTGATGCCCAGAGCAGTGAGTCAGAAACTCATTGACTGACAGAGACTTTGACACGGAGCTTTAATTAGAGACAAAGGTGTGACTGAACTGCTTCAAAGAGCCGTCAGAACTCGGCTTGAGTCTGGCTGACTTTGACAAGACAAGCATCAACACGTTTCTGATCAATTAATCAGTGTTAAAGTCCCCATCTGCTCTCAGCAAAGCTCTGCGCCCATAGGACAGGAAAAAAAATTCTGCAATATCAACTGTTTTTCTCAGACAACAACAAGATTACATCAGATTTAATGAGACACTTCTGCATCTCAGATGTTTATTCTCTGAAAAATAACCCAATCTCATATTCAGAGGGACTTCCGTGTCTCAAACCAATAAAGTACTTTTGCTGTATGTCTCATTATATGTCAAAACTGTGTGCATAATTTTTTTTCTCTTAAGGATTGTTAGGAGAAAATCTTGGGCAATTCTGATGCTTAAAGTGCCCCTATTATGAATAATGAAAGGTTCATATTTTAGTTTTGGCAGTCCTCAACAACAGGTTGACATGCATGCAAGGTAAAAAAAAAAAACACTTTTATTATAATATGCATTTATTTTTACCTTACTTGCTCAACGACTCCCAATCGATTCCTTCAAGGATTCGATTTTCCAAACCCCTCCTTTGCATGACTCAAATTCTGCAGTGATGATCGATTTTTATATAAAGCATTTGTTTGTGAAAAGTGACACCTAGTGGCAAAGAATGAATTTGCATTTTCATTCAGACCAACGTGAAAATCAATTTTTGCAGTCTGCAGGGCAGGCAGTACGCTAATGTTTCATGTTTGGGACTCGTTTTAAAAACAACTCATTTCAATGATTCAGAGTCGACTATTTCTTTTGAGAGACAATAACTTTATACACGATGCACTTTCAGATTTATACCTTTGCAGGATGTTTTTATTCACGTAGAGCTGTGTTACTCACTCCATGAAAGATCATTTTCAAAAATCCATAATAGAGGAACTACTAAAGTACTAAAGTGTTAACAATTTCTTTTTTTTTTTTTTTTTACAAATGTTTCGACCTTGTAATGTTTAATCAAAATCTCTTAACTGTAGCTTCCCAAATCATTTAGTCTTAAACCCCGCCCCTGCCAGCTCAGATTAATCTGCCTTCTCATTTGAGTGCCACGCCCACATCTCAACACCCAATCAGCACCTGCTGCATTAGAACCAAATCTCCGCCTACATCCTTTCTTTTTTAATAATCCTTTACACTCAGATGTGTCACAATATAGAAGAACAAATGTGTCGCTATTACCTATTTATCACAATATTTAAGGTGCTACATGTAGGATTGACACCGAGTGGTTGAACCAGGTATTGCAGTTCAAATTCAATATATTTTTGACGCACACGCAGGTTGCCAAATTGAGGACACCAACTGGAACGAGCACAATGATGATGGAAAACGTTGAGTTTTCCCAACTGGCAACCTGGGGTTCCCGAAACACGATTGGGTAAATTGGCATTGGGCGGGTTTCACAAACCAAAACAACGTTCTGCATTCCGGGTCAGAACACACATTTTCAAAGGAGAATAACTGACTGTAGCATTGTTTTTCACATAAACAAGTATGTTAACAAGTATGTCAAAATTCTACATACAGCGACTTTCAACAAAGCTTAACTGAAGATTCCATTAAACCTCCATTAAAGGCATAAAAGATTATGTGAGTGGATTTGGCCGGTAAGTACATGGTTCACATGTGCCAACTGGGACTGGCACATCTCTGCACCCTTCCTCTATTTCTATTAAGTATGTCTAAACATCCACAGTCCATTTGTGTCTACCAGGAGAATAACCCTCCACTCACACTCATATTTCATTCAGATATTGCACAGAGCATGCAGAGTTCACGCCAGGGCCGATGCCGATGCCATTTTATATGTAACAAACCACATTAGTTAAAACACTGAGTAGCCTACAGAGCAAATATTAAGTATCTTGTACTTGTACTAAATAAATATCTTGTATATTTAACTATGGAAGCCCATTTTTGCCAAATAAGAAAAAAAACGTATGCTTTGGTAAATCTTGGTAAATTAAATATAATAACAAATTATAGAATTCTAAGTCATAACTCGTGATATAAAAAGCCAATATTATGAGATTAAGTCAAACTGTGAAATAAACCGTTGGGGTTCATAACTATAACAAATACTGACTGCTATAATTTTGTATTATATATATATTTATATCATAATAATGACTTATTTTATTTTATTTCACTTAGGTCATAACTATACATTTTTTGCCATAATTATGACTCTTTATCTCTTTTTATGTCAGAATTAAGACTTTGTCTCTTATGATTATGAATCTCATAATCACTTCATTTATAATGACTATATCATATTTTGACATTGTTTATTTAAGATCTGCACAGTACCTTACAACATCTTGTGAGTGGTTAGGTGCTGAGTGTTATTTAAGTGTGAGGTTAATATTGAGGCTAATGTGAGCTAGCTAATACTTAAAAAATACTTATTTTTTATAAAAAAATAGTATTGTTATTACTATTACTTATAAGTGGTATTTGTCTGCTTTAAATAAAGTAACAGTAAAACGGCATGATATGAGACTTATAATGAATTATAACTATGCATTATTAATTATATATATTTTACTATATAATCCATTGTAATCATGTTCATTGTGTGGTATAAATGATCATACTCTTAAAAGGTATAACCACAAATAAGTAAATATTATAACACATTAAAACTGTTCTTATGAATATTCATGACACGATACAATATATTCTAAAGTTATTTATAATGCATTATGCTTTCATTTTAATGCCTTAAGAATACCCTTATAATGTATTATAAATACAGGCTTCATAGAAAGTGTTACCAACTTTTTATGTGACAAATGACTATTGTGTCACAATTTAGAATTTTTTTCAATGTAATTTTGTTTGTTTTATCTCATAATTCAGATATTTTATCTCATAATTTCTGAAGTCAAAATTAGGACTTTTTATACAATTTTTTTCTGGCTTACCTCATAATCGTGACTTCTCATAATTTCTGACTTGTGTCATAATTATGACTTTTTATCTCATAATTTCTAATTTGATGTCTTTCTATGTCATAATTTACCAAAGCATGATTTTTTTTTTGTGTGTGTTGTGGAAATGGGGTTCCATATCTAACAGATTTGATAAATATGGCTCTTTGATGGGGTATGTGTGTGAGATTGTGGTGGTGTTTGTTGACGTACCTCTTCCCACTGGTGAATGTAGCGGATAAGCCGAGAGAGACGCAGCAGCCTCAGCAAGCTCAGGATTTTAGTGAAGCGCACAATCCTCAGCGCTCGCGCCGTCTTATACACCTCCGAGTCTATGCCCTTCTCCACGATCAGGAAGATATAATCCACCGGAATGGATGAGACAAAGTCCACAATAAACCAGGTCTTCAGGTACTTCTTCTTGATGGTCTTGGGGTCCAAGATTATGTCAGAGTTGTCCTCAATAATGATGCCTGTGCGGAAGTTGAGCACCAGGTCCATGAGGAAGAAGGTGTCGGAGACCACGTTGAAAATGATCCACGGCGTGGTCGTCTCATCTTTGAAGAAGGTGATGCCGACGGGAATAATGATCAGGTTGCCCACCATGAACAGAAGCATGGTGAAATCCCAGTAGAACCTGCAGGACAGAAAGAGAAGTAATTGGCTTTATGTAACAGCATCTTTACACCGTAGAAAGTAAGTGGTATTTGTAAACCCTTGGAGGATCTTCTAATGTGTAAGGTGATAACATTAATTGTTTAACAATGACAATTATGAGTATAACAATATAAATCTGAATTCATGTAAATGCATAAACCATTTGCAGTGGAAGATGGAAGATATTATTCCAGAAATCTCATAAGGATATATTAATTTACATTTTTGGATTTTACATTAGAAATGCAATAGCTAATCTAAATAACTAAAGCAACACATTTAGATATGTATTTAGTTATTTAAAAGCATTTTACAAACATTTAAAGAAATGTCATGGCATGCATTTTCAAGATTCTCATGACCTACATTTTCTAATTCATGCTGCCCTTGAGTGCTTTTGTTCAAGACATGAATGAAAATGAATGAGTCGATTAAACTGCTGTCCAAAAATGTGGAAAATCCAGCATAATATATAGCAAAAACAGGCATCTCCAGTTTTTCCAGTTGAGAATAGCATGAAAAGGACACAAATGTATTAGTTTATTCTGATTATGCTATTCTGATTCTAATGCGTATTCAGACCCCAATGTGAACATTTCTAATGTGAATGTTATTTTTTTTAATAAGGATAATTATTGCAGCATGCACATCACCCACATAAGGTATACTAAACAGGTTTTGCTTTGAAAACAACAAAATCAATAACATTAGCATTACAAAGATACATGCAACAATGCTTTGCAGTGTGCTTTAGAGAATGCTTTATGTTGACCTTGTAAAAAGGGCAAGAGTGACGAAAACCTCAGAAGACCCCTGATATTTGAGTCTCACACGGCTGTGACTGGTGCAAGTCAATTCCTGAGGGTCTGAAATAAAGGTCTGCGTGGAGCGGATGTGATCTGTTTCCACGTGGTGCTGGCACACGTGTGCAACTCAAGGTCACAGCAGCGCGCGCTAAGGTGCATGCTGACTCATAACTGGAGACTGATGCAACTCGTACACAATGGCAGCTTCTTTTCGCAAGGTTTGCACAGCTGATCGGCTCTAAGAGGCGCTGAGGGTTTTTGATATGCGGAGATGACTTTGAATGGAGTGGGAGTATTGAAATAAATATGCATCAGTTTCAGGTTTTCTATGGAGATGATGCAAAATGACACGGATGAGTGCATGTTATTGCATAGCTTGGCTAAACGGAGAAATCACATGCACATTTTCATCATTGAAAATATTTGTTTATTATCTGATGAAATAGTACAAATTGCTAATTAAATCTCACAAGCAGATACTGCAGCATTCAGTGAGCATTTACTCACATGTTGCATAAATGTCAAATGCAACCTGATGCATGAACCCTGAGCAATGCAAAGCTTATGTAAAGAGTCATCCAGTAGTTTCATAGCATGCAAAACATTTGGAGACTGACTGTGGAGCTGAGACGATGTTCCTCACCAATAGAGACATAATGGTTGACAGCATGGCCATCTGTAGAGCAACACTTGACTGAAAGTTTGGCACACCTAAATCGTATTTATTGAGGATAATGCTTCAGCGTTTTTAAACCGTGTGACACATGCATTACATGATCATGTGGTGATCTGATTATCTCAAAATATAATTTAGCATGATGTCTACTGGACAAAATGTGCTTATGTGCTTCAGTGTACTTGGTGTCACGTCGTTATCTAGTCAGATAGAAATACATCTAACTCAGCATGGACAAAAATGCTTAGGTGCCATAATGTGCATGCACAAAAATCATATATTTTTATATATATATATATATGTTTATATGTTTTAATTGCTTTGGTCAAATGTGTGAGGACATTTATTAAAAAATGCATCATAAATAAATCAAATCAAACTGCGGATCAACAGGTTTAGAATTCAAAAGTATGGGACCATTATTAAAATATTTTTATTATTAATGCTAAAAACAATCAAAGAAGGCATTTGTTGCTGGGCATAAACAATACCTTATGCTCAAAGTCACTAATGGTGCAAGATCCTAAAACTCTCTCTTGCATATTTAAATGCACGACAATTGGGATAAAAAGCACACTTTTCATTTGGTTCAAAGGTGCCAAAGTTTCCCCAAGCACTCGCTCTCTTACCTGAAGTCGCTGTAGGGGTGAATGATCCAGTTGCCGGCCGATTTGACCCGCTCCTGCTCCTTCTCCACCGCCTTCTGGCTCCCGTACATGCGCAGGGAGAATTTATTGACCCCGGGCTGTAACATGCTGCTGAACTGCCGCTGCATGAAGCTCGCCTGGCTGCCCCGCGTCTCGCCGTCCTCCTGCGCTCCATCCTCGGATTTGAGGAACGTGACCGAGTTGCGGGGCTGCTGCGCGCCATGGATGGACGACGAGGCTTTCCTGCTGGGGGCGTTGGAAAAGGACACTTTGGAATCCTTCTTCTCCGGGACGCCGGGGTTCGAGGCGTCCTGCCCCTGCGTGCTGGTCGCGTCCACGCTGGTCGTTGAGTTGCACGCCGCCCGCTTGCTCCCGTCGGGTTTGGACATGATGGACCGGAGGCTCCCGGTGCCGGAGTGCCGCCTGCACTCCCCGTTCTTGTTGCATTTCATGCTGGAAAGCGGTGCTGAGGGATTGCCGTCGCCTTCGGCAGCATTACAAGCCTCTACCGTCACGGTGGCCACTACGGTAGACGCTTTGCCTCCTCCTCCTCCGCCCTTAACGGTGTCGTGGCGACCCGCAGGAGCAGCATCAGCATCACCCAGGCGCGCATCAGTAGAAGTGGAGCTCCTGGACGCTCCTCCTCCCGGTGCGCAGCTCTTAATCTGCACGCTGCTCCCTCCTCCTGCTCTCCTCAGACGCGGATGCTGAAACTTGGAGTCTTCCTCCGCGTCGTCCGTCTCCTCCGCGACGGCGTGATTGGGTTTGAGGTTCGAGCCCGCGGCGTCCGAGTTGGACTCCAGGCAACTCTTGGCGCAGTGGTACGCCGGCGCGCTCTTATGGGCCGCTTTCTTCGTCATGGCAACATCCGAACCGGGAGAGAGCTCATTCCGGTCCATGTCATTCACCGGATCAGATTTGGCCTGTAATTATCTTTGCGGGAAACCAATCAGCAGGGATGATGGGTGAGAGAGAGAGAGAGAAAGAGAGAGACACCTACGTGATTTCTTTGCCAACAAAATGAAACGGCTCTTAGTTTATTAACTGTTTGTAGGGTCAGTCCGTGAGCGCGTCTTATAGCCAAATTAATAAACAATAACAGGTTGCGACTGGCCATGTCTTATTAATAGTAGAAGTTATTCAGCTAACTCTTGTGCTCAAGGTCATGACGTTTTTAAATGCTTAAGATAATCCAGTTCTGATGCACCAAGATTCGTGATAAATCAACACTGAATTAAAATAATAAGGATAAATTAATGAATTACTTAATTAACTAAAATAATGGAAACTTTGCAAATGCATAGCCCACAGAATGAGCTTTCTACACTCAGAAAAAAAGCTCCAAAAGCTGTCTCTAGGGCGGTATCTTTTCAAAAGCACTACTTTAGGTACTAATGTACCTTTAAGCTACTAACATGCACTTATTACGGTAAAAAGCCTAATGTAAGATAAAGGTGTATTTTGTTCAAATTTCTGGCTGTTGTACCTTTTTGTCTAACTGTGCAAAATTACGTAACTGCACACTATTTAGTATAAAAGAGTAAGCATAGGCAATTTGGTCAAGTAAAATATAATCTATAAAAACAATGCAATTACTACCAAAACTGAGAGAAATTACTGATCTGGGAACAGGCCAAAAAACTACAAATAAAGAAAACATTCAGAAATAAAAGTTAACGCATTGTTTTTGTTACACGCATAATAAAATGAGAGCCACGTTAATTATGTATGGATACGCTAGCAGACGCAAAAAGCACGTTTTGTTCTGTTCATCTGTTGTCTTCACAGTCCTACTGACTTAAGAAGTAATCGATCAAGTCTGTTGTGTCTGTGCAGAAATCTATAAATGACTGAGGGCGCACGCACAAACAGATGGCTGGAATATTTGTAGTTACTACTGTCGCATAAACAGTCTGGCACTTTTGTGTCTAAAACTGCAGCTGTCGTCATGGCGTTATGATGTCATAAAACTAGAGGATGCGCTCAATGACGGTGAGCAGAGCGCAGTGCGCAGTGCGCCACCTACCGGCGCTCAGGCGCTACTACCGCTGGGGTCATGCTGCTTTAAACACCTGTTGGATGTCTTCAGGAGCCCCAAAGCGCACATACACTGGTCAGATCTCCAACAGAACAAATACAGAGAAATCTGCCATCAGTAAATCACTATTCAATAACCTTATCTTCCCAAATGCTCTCAAAATCATAATCTCCAGCATTAATCTTCAAAAGTATTTTATATCAAACACTTTCTTAAAAAGGTACAAACGCTGTCAATTATAGGGCAATACCTTTTCAAAAGATATATTATTACAATTATTTTGTAAATATTAAAAAATATAAAATAATATAATTAAATATATCTATTAGAAATATAATTGCGCATTATATTATCAGTATAATAACTTTGTGAATGTTCCAAAGAGTGTTATTTTAGTTAAAACACACTTAGATAATTGGACATTTAAATTTAACTAAAGCTGAAATAAAAAAAAAAAAAGTTAAATATAAAATGACTTCATATAGCATAAATTCATATATATATTCTATTACGTTATTTTATATAAAGTTAAATTTAATTAACAGTAATTGTTGAAGTAACATTTTTGATGGTTTTTATTTTAATTAACTATAACCTTAGTTCCAAAGAGCATCATGTGCTTCAACGGAAGCGTGGAAAACTGTAATAATCAGAAATATCTCCTTATTTTACATCATCATTTTTCCAGGTTTAAATGGGTAAAAAAATCCCAGATTTACAATGCAAGAATAAGAACGCACTGATGTCATAATAGACATATGGATGACATGAACATGAATTAAACACGAGAGAAAGCCGATCATTTGCTCTTGACCACTTCCACAACCAGAAAGCATCTTCCTGAACACATCACCTTCAAAAAGCAAGTCATCTTCCTCCTTGAATATCATTGATGCTGACCTACAGCAGCAGACTGCAGTCATTAAGGAGGAAGTCCAGCAGACTGTCAGATCTTACCTTGTGTTGCCTGACGCTGATGTGTGACAGAGTGAAGCGGCTCCAGAACAGCAGCCCGGAGCAATGACATTGAAAGGTTGTCTCAACCCCACGGAGGGAGAGAGAGAGGTGGGACGCCGTGTCCCTTCACTGATGGAGCACTTGACCTCTGGAGGTCACCGGGGTCGCCATGCTCCCAGCCACACTCTCTGCTCCCCACTCGGGAAGTGTTTAACCTGAGCAGCTCCGGATCAATCTCTCTCTCTCTCTCTCTCTCTCTCTCTCTGCAGAACTGAGTGCCGGCACTCACTTCCTGGTATGACACATTTAAGGATGATGCTTTGGGCTTCATTTGCATAAAAGGCAAAGTTCCAAGAAAGCAGGAGATCTGTGGATCAATCTTGGAAGCTTTTCAGATTCAGGAGTTCAACAGGATTCCCGAGGTTTTCACAGACGGAGTCCAGTTATCTGAAGCACTACTGGATAAAGATTTTTAAAAATCATTTTATATTCATTACATTGAAGAGATTTTATTTTATTGCTGAGAAAAACAGGAAAAACACCTTCACTAGAACTTATCCAAACCAGTTTCCCTGATATTTCCAGGTTTTCCGGGGCTATGGGAATTCTGTATCACACACTTAACTGTGATTATTAGAAAAGCAGCAAAGTTGTTTTCGGTAACTGAAATAAAGCTGAGATAAGATATAAGATGAAAAAAATAATAATAATGATGAAGGAATATTTCCTTGGCAACTAACTGAAATAGGTGTCATTTGCAATAATAAACTAAGTCTGAAATAAAATTATTTAAAGCTATGTTGTTATATTTATATATATATATAAAACAATAACAAAGTTATGAAAATGACTAAAGCACATAAAATTACTAGTTACGCTAAAAATAAAATGAAACCTTAAAATTTAAGAATAAAGGCTAATTCGTTGTTTATATATAATTTTATTCATATTTATGGTAAATTCAAACATAAACATTAGATGGAAAGTTTAAAGAAAATAAATAAATAAATAAAGTTTAAAAATTTTAAAATTTAAAAAAGTCTAATGGATATATTTTCTAAAATGATAATAAAATGAAAAAGCAACACAATTACAAAAAAACTACAGTTAAAATTAATTATGAAAATATAAAAATCAGATGAAAAATTTAAGCGAAAAATAAAAAAATTGCTTAGGCAACTAATTGACTAAAATTGAAGTTAAAATCTAATGGAAACATAAAAAAAGCACAACAAAATATCACAAATTAACATTAATATGAAATCCGAAAATCTGGAAAAAAAATGTACAGAAATTTGAGTTGTTGCTTTGGCAACTAAAATAAACTACAACTGAAGTAGTAACATTTCTAAAACTAATGAAAAGGACTGGAAATATAGAAAAAAGAGAAATGACAAAAAAAATGAATTACAAAAGCTAAAATTCAAATAAAAACTGAACATATAAAAATAAAAGCCATTTTAAAACATTAAAAGTACAACCTAAATTTTGGAAATGTTGGGACGTTTGTTTAATATGAATAAAATGAAAAATAAAATATTTAACAATTTTATGCACAAAATAGGCAATTTTCAAATTTCATGCCTGCTACAGGTCTTAAAATATTTGGGACAGGGGCATGTCTACCACTTTGTAGCATCTCCTCTTCTTTTCAAAACAGTTTGAAGACCATCGAGGTTATGAGTTTCTGGAGGTTTGGTGTTGAAATTTAGTCCCATTCTTGCCTGATATGGGTTTCCAGCTGCTGAAGAATTTGTGGTCGTCTTGGACAGATTTTTCGTTTAATGATGCGCCAAATGTTCTATATAGGGATCTAGACTGAAGGCAGGCCAATTCAGCTCTGGACTCTTCTACTATGAAGCCCTGCCGTTGTAACAGCTGCAGTATGTGGTTTTGCAGTGTCCTGCTGAAAAACACGTCATCCGGAGGGGAGCATATGTTGCTCTAAAACCTTTATCTAACTTTCAGCATTCATAGTGCCTTTAAAAACATGTAATCTGCCCATACCGTATGCACTTATACGGCCCGGAGGACACTAAGTCCATGATTTCCAACAAGAATGTCGAATTTGGACTCGTCTAACCATAGAACACCTTTTCACTTCGAAAAAGTCCATTTTAAATGAGCCTTGGCCAACAGGACACGACAGTGCTTCTGGACCATGTTCACATCTGGCTTCTTTTTTGCATGACAGAGCTTCAGTAGGCACCTGAAGATGGCACAGAGGATTGTGTTTACCGACAGTGGTTTCTGGAAGTATCCCTGGACCCATTTAGTAATGTCAGTGACAGAATCATGCTGTTGAGTGATGCAGTGTCGTCTGAGGCCCTGAAGACCACGGGCATCCAACAGAGGTCTTCTGCCTGGTCCCTTACACACAGAGATTTCTCCAGTTTCTCTGAATCTTCTGATAATATTATGCACTGTAGATTTGCAAAGCCTTTGCATTTTGACGTTGAGGAAGGTTGTTTTTAATGTATCGTTTTACACACTCTTTCACAGGTTGGAGAGCCTCTGCCCATCTGTACTTCTGAGAGACTCTGCCTCTCTAAGACATCCCTTTTATGTTACAGACCTGATGTCAATTCATTTAATTAGTTGCTAGATATTCTCCCAGTTTAATCGTTTCAAAACTTGTTGCTTTTCAGTCCTTTGTTGCCCTGTGCCAAAATTTCTGAGACCTAAAGCAGGCATCAAATTTAAAATGAGCTCATTTAGTGGATAAAGGTAAAGATTTATCGGTTTAAACAATTCATGTTATCTATGTTCTATTGTGAATAAAATATTGGCTCATGTGATTTAAAAGTATTTTAGTTTTCATTTTATTCAAATTAAAAAAAAGATCCAGTATTCAGGTTGTAGAACATAAATAATACTAAAATAACACTGAATATGTATTTGTTTGAAACTTAGACATCATTTAGTGCCCAATCAAGGAGAGGTTTTGCAGGAATATGTTTTTATCTGTGATCAGCACTCTTGAAAATAAAGCTGGTTTATTGGCTTCGATGGTTCCATGAAGAACCTTTAACATTATGAAATCTTTCCATTCCTCAAAAGAAGAGTGAAGCAGCTCACTAACTTACTCAAGCAAAAAACAGCCCACAAGTCTCTATACATGCTTGTTTCGGTGGTCTCATAGAAATAAAAACACTGAAATCACACTGCGAGAGGGCAAAGAGAGAGCTCTCAGTCTGAAAACACACAGCAGCTCGTACAGGGACTGCTTGAGCTGTTTATAGCCAACAATAAATTCACTTCAAAATGAGTTTGCAGCAACAGGCCGGTCACTCTTGCAGATAATCACAATTAGCAGCTGTTAATAGAGTCTGGCTGGAGATCAGACACACATCTGCAGCTGCTTCTGAAGCTCTGCAGACGACTTGTGCTGATCATACAGTCCCATCTGAACACAACCAGCACATTGTTTTAATGAATCTCTCTGAAGATTCAGCTCTTGGCTGATGAAGAATGGAGTAGCATATATCATATTATAACAGTTTACCCACCACTGGTTAGTTTAAAAATGCAGCAGCAAATCAACAAAAATGAATAAATAATGGCTGCTTGAGGAATTAAAGAGTGTAAAAAAAACACTACATTATTTGAGTTTTGATTACAAACAATAAAATGTCAGTTTTTTTAAGAAAAGTTGCAATATATACCTGCATATCAGTGTTGCCATTTATGTACACACATTTAAAGAAATTAAATGGTAACCAATATAAGATATAAACAAAATTTATAATTTTCTAATAAGTAAAATGACCATTTAAAATGTATAATAAATACAAAAAAATAAAAATAAAAACATAATTTTCAGTTAAGAGTATTAAATTGAATATTTAAAGTTGAATACTAAAAAAAAATGTGTAAGCATTAATTAAAAAGTATGTTGAAATAAAATATAAATAATATAATTTCAATTATTCAGTTAGATTAGAATTACAATAAATACTATATATATATATATATATATATATATATATAATAACTAACCACTATATTTGAATAACTTCACTGAAATTAAATAGAAAAAAACGTATCTAATTTTCAGTACTGACCATTGACAGTGACTGTTAGAGTATAAAGAATTAAAACAAACACAGAAACTTTGGTGTTAGTGTCTGTGATCTGTGGAGAGACAAATGAGTTTTTATGAAACATTTCATCATCAGCAGTGATACATACATTCATTCTTTCATTCGTTCTTCTCCTTTATTATGATTTACAAAAACAAACCATTTAACTTAAAATAAGTTAAAAAAAAAAAAGTTGCCTTAAACTGAAAGTCACTGAATATGTGTGGCAAACTGAGAGAAAGACAACTTAATGTGAGGAGATTTAAAAATATAAAAGAAAAAGAAAAAAAAAAAGAGTGAAAGTGAGAGAAAGCAAGAGAGAGCTCTTATCACATTCTCGGGCCGTGTGCCTTTGGATGAAGGCCCACAAAAATGCAGGGTGAAGTAGAGAAAATATATTTCTCTTGTGATTTTTTTAAGGACGATGCTAAATGTAGAAAATCATATCAAATGTTGCCAAGAAAAAACATTCACACTTTACTGTTTGTTCAATGTTCTAATCATCCTCGCAAAACAAAAAAAAAAAAGAATACTGTGCAAATAAATATTAGGAGAGAAACCTGCACTCAGTGTTGTCCTCAGTCACAGATGTTCTTGGATCGCTTGGCTTTCACAATATGACGCAGCTCTTATTTTTTGCTTTTTTCAATAAATATGTTTCATTTATATGGGTGAATCACAGAAAACACGTCCAGGTTTTATTTAACCCCAACAGCAAAAGAAAATGTGTTTTGCCTAAAAGTATTATATTTTATTTACAAAATCCAGCTTCAGATAAAGCATTCAGATGATTCTCATTACTGTAAAATAGTATTACAATATAAAATACTGTAATAAAATGATATATCAAATTAAAGGCATTACAACGAACAATATAATCATCAATCGTATTAGAGTAATGAGGATCAAATTTTTAGCATTACGACGAACTGTAAAATTTCATTCAAAAATTATCTGCGGTTCTAAAACAGGCTTAATACACAGTTTCTCCTTTCTTCTGATTTTGGGGTGAAAGCATGACCATGTTTTGCGAGATTCACACAATCATGTTCACATATCAGCCACTTTTATCAGTAAAATAAAAATCTAAGGATAAAAAACAAAAGGTTGTATTTGACGGCGTCCCTCTGCAGAGACACAAAGTCTGCTTCTAAAACGCAGTTCAGCTCTGTGTGTCCGGCATCGTGCAGCTCAGCGCCTCTTCCTTCATCTCTCTCTTTTCCTCAGCATTTTTCTCACGCTTTCTGCTGATTAGAAGCAGGTCACGCGGACAGGTGCCGCCTGCCGTGTGCTCCCAAACCTTGAGGAATGAAAAGCAGAAAGCAAGGGAAGGCTGTCTGAAGCAGTAGAAGAGTGTATTGTTCTCTCTCAGGGGGGGGTTTGGCGTGCTCTCTGCGCTGTCTGTGTGTGTTAGTAGTGATGGGAAGGTTCAGAGCCAACTCCACCGTGTCACGGATCAGTCTCCGGTGGAGGGGAAAGAGATGATGATGATGATGATGATGCTGCTGCTGATGTGTAGATGTGTTGGGGGTGCGGGCTGAGCTCTTACGAGTTATTGGTGGCATTCTCGTTGCTCGGAGAGCTGGAGGAAGAAGAGGAGGAGGAAGAGGGGGTGAAGTTCATCCCTGATAGGCCGGGCGGATCCGTGGCTGTATTCTGCCCGCTCAAACTCTTCCTGCACACCGGACACGTGTCATGCTGGGAAACACACAGAGAAAGCATGTAACGCCGTTCTTTTCGACTTTATATACAAAGCACATTGACAAAAAAGCATTTTAGAATGATTTTGGATTTATTTTAGTATCATCAAGATACCATTTCAGTTTTTATGGATGTTTTGAATTGCATATTATATTACCTTTTTCAATTTTAGTTAGTTTTGTTGTGCTTCCGTCATTTTTTAAATATAAACTTTTTATATTTATATAGCATTTTAATTTTAAATATCTTTATATTTTTCATTCATTTTTATTTAATCATTTTTCTACATAAAGTGAAACAATAAATAAGTTTACATTTTTTATATCTTATTTTAATTAAAGTATTATTTATTTTAAGTAAGAGAAATATTATGATCTTAGTTTAAGTTTTAATTAACTAACAACCTTTTTTTTGGAGGATCATGTGGCAATGAAGAATAATGATGCTGAAAATTCAGCTTTATGTCACAGGAATAAGTAACATTTGAACATATACTCAAATAGAAAATTGCAATAATATTTTTGATCAAATAAATGCCTTGAGCATGCTTTCAAAAACATTCAAACATTTTACTGAATCGGTGTTGTGTCTTTTAATCTTAATATTATTTATTAAATATTAATATTAGTTATTAAATAAAAATGAGAATTCATTCTTAGTTTAATTTTGTATTATAAAGTGAATAAAGATGTGAACTTGATGTTAACATTTTTGTCTTGGCTCTGCATACTGCACAAACATCTACAATCAAAAAACAATGAACATTTAATATATTGAATTGAATTATTTCAATACTGTTTGAAACGGTTTAAATTTGTTCCATAAATTATTGTGAGTTTCAAAACAGCAGCACAAATGTTTGTGAGCATCTGCGATGGATTTATGGTCATACTGTCACAGTCATAATTTGATAAAAGATAATAATAATAATAATAACAACAATATATAAAAAGTTACAATATTAGCATTTGAACAGTTACAAAAAAATGTCTGGAAATGAGCTTGAACTTTAGGTTGAGAGTTGACATATAAACTGACAATCCCTCACTGTGCAATGACTAACTTCAGCTCTTTATTCCCATCCTGTTCATTTTCTTGTCATCAAGTTATAATTAACAAAGTTAAAAGTGTCTGAGTTTGACAAGAGCATATTTCTGAAAGCCCTGCTGCATTACTTTTACAGAAGTACTTTTTAATTGCATCACATGCATATTCATTTGAAAAAGAGTTCAAAGGTGCTGCATAACACGACGAACCCAAACACATCAGCAGCAGTTATTAGCACAAATTCAATTAGCAAACTCCTGCCTTTCTGAACAGAACCACCAACCATGAAATTAATGTCACAAACTACAAATTGAAACGGACTTTATCTGGATCACTCATTAACGAGCGAATATACACTGTCCAAAGTTGTAAATATTTTGAGTTTAGGTGATTAAGTATGGAGAGATGAAATAAACAGAAGAGAAACGCCACCTGCTCGAGCCAGGGAACTACACAGTCATTATGAAAGAGATGATTGCAAGGAAGTTGTCTAACGTTCTCCCCTGCGCTGTAGTCTTCTTTACAGACAGGACACTCTAGACCAGCACCTGAATCACAAAAACACGCACGTCAGAAACAGGAAGCATCAACATCCCAGATCAAACATTATATCACAAAGCTGATGGCGAGTGGAAACTAGCTGAATGTGAAAATATACAGTACAAATTTTTAAAGAGTTGTTTGAATTACTTGAGAACAAGTCAGCTGTAATTGTGCCGACTATTCAGTGTAGTATTGTTAAGGTGTTATTTGTTCATCCATTCAAAAATTTGGGGTCAGTAAGATTTCTCATGCTTTTGCAAAACAAAAAAAAAGACATACAGTAAATACAGTAATATTGTAAAATATTACAATTTAAAATAACTGTTTTCTATGTGAATATGTTAAAATGTCATTTATTCCTGTGATACAAAGCTGAATTTCCAGCATCTTTTCAAATGATCTTTCAGAAATCACTCTAATATGCTCATTTACACATTTCTTATTTTTATCAATGCTTCATATTTTTGTGGAATCTGTGATGCACATTATTGTTCAAGAATTCTTCTTTGAACAGAACAACATTTATTTGAAATAGAAATGTCTTTAGTAAAATGTCTTTACTGTCACTTTTGATTAATTTAATGCATCCTTGCTGAATAAAAGAATTAATTTCTTTAAAACTCTTTTAGTGACCCCATACTTTTGAACAGAAGATGTGTGTGTACTTACTAACTGTATATACTATACACACTGTGTGTGTGGATTTACATATATTACACATTTTTAATATTTATCCTATTGCACAAAAATACTTTGCTCACAAAAAAAGAGACATAAATACAGGAACTCTGCTCACAGCAGGTCTAAAGTTTGCACTAGAATCTTTTACAAATTCAGTGTTTTGACGGCTGCAGTGATGACTCTTTAAAAGTGGATGAATTTAGAGACGCAGCACTTCAGAGAGGGTTTTACCATGTGGGATGTCTAACAGTCACAATTAGAAAGCTAAAGCACCTCACGCTGTCAGCATACAGAACCCTCTGTGAGAAATCTCAACATTCACCCTTTTTGAAGCTCTGCCACTAAAACATGAAACAGATCAACTGATGCAGTGCTCCAGCAGTGTGTGGTCGTGTATCAGACGTCTGTCTTCTTACCCACATGCTCCTGTGTTATCTGGACTGTAGGGAGACTCTTAATTTTCTCTTTGTCTGCCGGAGGGGGACCCGTATTTTCAAACTGATTTAATAACTACAGGACGACAACAGGGACAAAAAAGTGATTATATTGTTTTTTAAATGCACTGATATTGTTTGCAATAGCAACACGGGCTCTGTAGAGTTTCATATTCCTTGTGGTTATAAGATAAATCAATAAGCCACTTCAGACCTGTGTTATGATGGCATCTAATCCATTGGCACCCCATGCATAGTCCATTGGGTTTGAGTGCAGCATTCCCCTATAAGACAGCAGTTTAGAGTCCAGTGATCATCTGTTTCATAGACTGAGAAACGACGTAGAGACAGATAATTTGACTCACCATGGCCCCATCGCCATGTTTGGCATAGCTGTCGGAGCAATAATTCCATTTACTAACTGCTGAATGATTCTGTGAAAACAAACCAAATTAACATTTTCAAATGTTACAAGAACATTTTATTCCACTCTTACTCCTGGCAACACTCTGATAAACATACTTTTTATTAGTGTACAGCAGAGATGACCAAAACAGGGCCTGCATTGATTTGGCTGGCATGCCGTATCACACACACACACAAAAAACATGCTATTGAAGCATATCGATTTCTATTTTTGTTTTATATATACAGTGAGGTCAATAAGTATTTGATCACCCTGTGATTTTGCAAGTTCTCTTACTTAGAAATCATGGAGGG
>JAUCMR010000158.1:305897-336832 GCA_032357425.1 Enteromius argenteus | reverse complement strand
TTTTCTCTCTGCATACGATCTTAGATGGTCTAAACACAATTATTCAATCAGGCTCAAAAATTAAGCATAATTAAGCAGGCTTAAAAAGTTTCTTTCATAATTTAAATATATATATATATATATAACATAATACATAATTTATGTTTGTGAGCTTACCAAACCTAAATATTATGAACAATACATCCTAAAAGATTTTATATGTAAAATAATATCACTATAATATTTAACTTTTTAATATTGTGTATTATTAAAAATATATATTTTTTTATTTCCACATTTTCTCACAAATCCCCTGGAGTTTCATTATGAACCCCTAGGGGTCTGTGGCCCTCAGTTTGGGAAACCCTGATCTAGGAATTGATGTTCAATGAGAATAATTTCGGTTTCCATTTACCCTTTCGATGCTGTGCTGCAGTCTTAGCTTCATCCGCACCACCTCTTGCTGTTTGAACATCTCTTTCAGTGGTTCAGGTAGTGAGGGAGGTGGCGTTATCTGCAAAAGCAAACAAATTGGCAAGCTTTTAGCATTTTTGTCCCTTAGATATCAGCAAAAAATGAGCTGCAATCACTACGTTCACAGAATGGAAGCATACCGTTGGGATGCAGAGCTTGCTGAGAGGGTTGCCATCCAGCAGATAGGACCCATTGAATGTCACATACTCGTCGTAGTACTGAGGCGCTTGAGGAATGACACTACAAAGTACTTTCCTCTTCTCCTCGATCTTCTTGCGAATGTGCAGGTACTCATAATATGGGTTTGCTCTTTCGGTCTGGTAAGGCTGGATCTCTTCAAGCTTAAGTGCATCTACAATTGCAGCTAAAGACTGCTGTGTCTTTTCTTTGACTTGCTGAGCTGTAAGGCTCACTTGGGCTGGAGGAGAAACCCTAGGCATCTTTCTTTTCCTTGGATGGGTCACCTGGATGTCAGCTTCTTCTTCAAGGAGTCGTACTTTGGCTCTGGCCCCGGATGAATCGGAATCTCTCTCCACGACTGATATTGGGGAGGAACTTCCTGAGGTTGCACCACTGGGAGGTTCTGCTTGATGATCAGTTTGAACAGCAGCACTGCTTTGACCCTGATCTACATTCTCCTGAAGGTCTGATTTCATAGGTTTCTCCTCGACAGCAGGCTGATCTGATGCCTCTATGTCAGCTTTGCTTTCAGTTGTTGCACCTTCATCTGAGGATAAGACTTTGACCCCATCCATTTCTGTGATTCCGTTCTTGTCCGAAACTTCTTCAGACACCTCCATGGGCTCCTCAGGGATCCTTTCTGGACTGGCACAGCGAGACACAGTGGTTGATGAAGCTGCATGAAGGCCTTGCTCGTGTTTCTCTGGTTGAGCATCAACTGTAACCAATGGCTCACTGGAGAACCTTAAGGTACTTTCATCTTGCACTCTTGCATCATCCTTTTCTGAATCCTCTTGGGAACTGGTTGTTTTCAGCAGTGGTTTAGCAGTTTCTTCGGAGTTTGATCTACATGAACTAATAGATGTACTTGGAGTGCAATCTGTTTTGCTGATGTTTTCACCACTCTTTTCCACTTTGCTCTCAGAAACAACCAAGGGCTTCTCTCTTTGCTCTGGCCTCAAACTAGAGTCTGTTGTCAATGTCTGTTCGCTACTGGAAATGGGGCCAGTTTCCCACTGCTGGCTACTAGAGTTCAAAGGTGCACTGGTTTCAGATGAATTTTGTGTGTGAGAAGACTGAAATGATGCAACTTGCGATGTAACAACTAGTGAAGACTCCTTGTTTGATCCCTCTGTCATTCCAGCACTAGGGACTTCAAGCTGACCATGACTTGCATGCTCTACTTGACTACTAGTGTTGCAAGAACTGCTCTGCTCTTGCAAATGGATCTGAAATGCACTGTTAGCTTGTGTGAGGGTACTTAGGTTTTTAGCACTAGACTCTCGCAGGTGTGATGAAGGCTGAACTTGAGAAACAGGAGTGACGCCTTCACTTTCACTGCTAGTCAGATTTTCGCTTTCTGGAAGAGTACTAGTAAGACTTTGACTGCTCAGATTCTCCTGAACAGGTAGCAAGCTGATCTCGGTCGGATGAACCGTAGCTTGCTCACTGCTTGGCTGTGACGCAATACTGATTATCTGAGACTCTTCTGTCAGTCTGGTTTCAACTGGTGGCACCTTGGCTTCTTCGTCCAGAATAGCCCTTAAACACGGGGATGGATGCCTGCTTGATAATGGTGTTCGATTGCAGAGAGCCGCTTCGGGAAGACTGCTGGTATCTTTATCATGAACAGTAGGTGATCTGGAGGACTGTACAACGAGGGAAGACTGAAGGAAAGGTGGCTGGGAATCTGAAGCGTCCATGTTCATGTCAGAATCATATTCAGCTGGTCTTGGTGTCAGTATGGTTGCATGACAGGAATCTTCTGAACTTGCCACAGAGATCATGGATACTGATCTTGACATGACACCAGATTTTTCACTCTCTGGTCTCGGAGATCGACTGAGATTATTTTCTATGACTGGTCCATTCTTCCCCAAGGTTTTTGCGTCTAGCGAGAGCGTTCTTCCACTGGTGGCATCTTTCAAAACCTTCTCGCGGTGCCCATCTGGTGCTTCTGAGCTCTTTGACCGAGTCAGTTCCTTCGTTAGACAAGGCTCACTGGACAAGGTGGATGTTTTATTTTTTTCCTTGCTTTTCTGTTTCCCAGGGTCGATTCCTGGACGCTGCTTTAGCCGCTCGCGTTCCTTCTGTTTGATTTTTTCCAAGTGCTTCTTGTGCCACTGTTCAATTTCCTGGTCCTTGAGACTAAGCATGCGTTCAAAGCTGGTCTTCATGAGGTCGTCGTTCACCAGCCTCTTTTCTTTGGGACGAGTATCCTTTAGAGTAGGTGCAACCTTACTTTTGGAGTCCACATCGCTTGGTTTCGGCTTGCTTATTTTGCTGTCCCTGTTCAGCTGGGATCGATCTTTGTCCTTTTCCTTGTGACGGTCCCGCTCACGATCTCGATGCCTTTCAGACTCTCGGTCCCGCTCTTTTCTATCCCTGTCTTTCGCTGGAGGCTTGGTTGCCTCTTCTTTTGATTTAGAAGAAATAACCTTGTTGTTCTCACAAACGTACCCTTTCTTCTCTTCCAATAACAACTTTAGATTGGAGTAGGATGAGGAAGAGGAAGAGGGGGTGGTCTCTTTTGATTTCTCTTTTTTCCTCTTGTCAGAATCTTTGTCCCGTTCTTTATCTTTATTGCGGTCAGATTTTCCATGATCGTTGGTTTTCTCTGGAACTTTGCCTTTCTTTTCAGAACTTGTTTTATCTTTGTCTCTGTGGTCACTGGAGGAGTGCTCTTTCTCAGCTCTTTTGTCAAGCTTGTCCTTATTCTTCTTGTTCTCTTCATGCTTTTTCATTAAAGACATTGCTTTAAGCTTGTCACCTTCTTTATGGCTCTTATCATTGGGTGAATGTGAAATATTCGTTAATTTCTCCTTTTCTTTCCATCGATCTGTAGAGTTGTGAGGTTCAGTCTTGTCAGCTAAATGCTCAGATTTTACTTTCTTATCTTTATCTGCGTGTTTCTTATCAGACTTTTCAGACTCCCGATCTTTTGTTGGTGGTCGCTTATCGTTTTTCTCTCGAGAGTTCTTCTCTGGAGACTCCAGTTGATCTTGGTCAGCTAAATTGCTAGTGACTGGTTTATCATCTACTTCTTCTTTCACTCCTGAACTGTGCAGTGAGCTGTCAGGAACTCGGCCAGAGCCAAGACCCTCGCTTCGTTCATCAACTTCATCTCCTTTTCCCTCCTTTCCTCGCTCCTCTTTAAGAGGGACCTCTTTTTTCTCTTTTTTAATGGACTTGTCCTTTTCTCGCTCCTCTTTTGGCCTTCTATCCTTACTGCTGCTACTGCTTAAATGTTTGTCTTTTGATGCCCCTCTTTCCTCTTTAACAGGAGATGAGTCTGTGGATTTCGGTGGAGATCCACCAGCAGGCATTTCACATTTGCCAGTGAGTTCTTCATTTTCATCACTTTTGAAGAAGTTCTCCTTCCAAAACTCCCGATCAAACTCCATGTTCCTATGTCCATCCTTGCGTGGCTCTTTTTGTCTGTGGCGATTCCTCTCAGCCTCATATTCCTTCCTATACTTTTCCTTCTCCTTGTGTTTCAGCTTGTGCTTTTTTACAACTTTCCCATCTTTGTCAGTCTTCCTGAAGACAGCCTCAGAACTGTCCATGCTGTTGCTTAGACTACTGTCTTTGAAAGGACTGCAACTGCCGTCATCTCCGTCCAAGTTAAGCTCTTTGTGGTGATGTTTGCTCTTTTCCTTGTGCTTGCAGCTCTTGCTGCTAGAACCTTCTGTGCAGAAGTCAGACTCTGTGTAGTGGTTGTATTTGACGCCTTCCCCTGGACAGGACCCATCAGCGATAGAAACACAAGTCTTAGCGTTTTCCTGTTTCAGTGGAGTTGTCTGCTTGTCAGTTTGGCTGTGGTTCAGCTTTGGAGACTTGACTACAGACAGGTGAAAGAGATGGACTGATGTGTCATCCTTTGTACTGAATGACATTTTGAAAGAGTCCTCTTCCCTGACGCCCTTGTCAGAATTGTCGGACACAGTTGCCGAAGAAAACAGAAGGGATTTGCTGTTCTCCTTCCCTTCTTCTCGGACTTCCTGGTTCTCCTTGTTTTTGCTTTGGCTCTTGTTCTTTTTCTTCTGTTTACCCTTTTCCTTCTGTTCCACTGGCGTGAGAGCCAAGCTTTCTTTCTTTAATCTACCATCCGTTTTGTGACCATCCACACTGACCGACCTGGTGGGCGAGTTTCTTCTTTCTGTTGGCACCTCGGCTTCATCGCTTGAACTATCTGAACTGCAGTAGACACGTGGCGCCTTTGTCTTTTTAGACTTGCACGTCGGTGTCGACTGGTCGCTTTTGCTGCCTTGTTTGGAAGCATAGTGGTTCCTTTCCTTCTCCTCCTTCTCCTTTTGCCGTAGCTCCCGCCGTAGGATATGTCGGTCATTAAGTGCCTTACTGAGGTCCTCCTCCTCTTCCTCATCCTTAAACTCATATTCATCCAGCCCTGACATGGATGAAGAGGCTTTCACTGTGGTAGATTTACTGTCAGAGTCTTTTTCAGCATCGGAGTACTCCATGTTCTCATCAACACTGGAGGGATTTACCGAAGGTGGGTCCTCTGATTCTGTGGCATACAAAAGAGTAGAAAAATAAATTAATTCTAAATCAAATAAAGATATCTGGGATTAAATACAGATTAATGTAAGTAACACATAACCAGAACTAGTACCTAGTACTCCAAAGGCTCAACCAACAGGTTTTTCATCAAATAAAGTGCGTTATAAAATGAAAGATAAAAAATGATTGTGTGAGCTAATCAACAGCATGCAAAAGAAAGTTACATGAGACTTAACTAGGACTCAGTTATTTAAGTCCACATAGAGAAAATTCTCTAAATATTGCAACAGTGTTTTTATAAAAGACAAATTTCCTGTTCAGTGGGCATTTACAGAAATAAAAATTAAACAAAGTTTTACTGTAAGGTAATTTATTTCATTCTTTTAAATAATTGAGAAATTCCATGGCACTAGCAACAAGGTCAATTCCAAAAGATTTATGAATGGAAAAAGAAAAAAACAAATGCAATGCAAATCGCTTGGGATTAAAGCATCTGCTAAGTGCATATAAAATAAATTCTCATGCTAAAGAGTTAAAATAAACAAACTACACTAGTCAACATTGGAAGTGAATCAAAAAAAAATCAAAGTTGTTGTAAGACAAGAACGCATTTTGGTTTTAGGTTTTAGGAAAACTTTGATGAAAGGTTTTGATCCATTTCAAATGTTGACTAGTGTATTAAGAAAAAGGATTTGACTTGACTTGGACTCTGCATCAGAAATTACTCAGCATGGCTGACAGCATGCCGCAAATGTTGACAGTGCTTGTACTTAACCCAGTAAAAAAAGTTTAAAAGAAATGCCAAAAGCAACAGCACTGGCAAATCTGCTGCCAGCTTTCTCTATACCTGAAGAGCTCTCTTCTGCTTCAGAGAGTGGGATCTCTCCCTTGAGTAACTGCTCAAGCTCCTGAGAGTCAGCAACATCAACCGGTCTCTCCCCTCTCTTGTTGGCCTGGAAGGCATTGCCTCCATGACGCAAGAGCAGCTTCACAATCTATAAAAGTTTGGCAAAACATGATGGAAACAATGTACAGAGGTGAATCAGAAGATCAGAATGATCCACAATTATTACAAGCTCTTGCAACAGATATTTGGCTATTCATCATCAGTCAATAAATGTGTCCGCTCTGACATTTAAAAAAAAAAAACCTTGTGCTCTACAGCTTCAATAATGCCTAATGCCCAATTTTTTTATGGCATAAATTAGGTTTTACTATTCATATTATATATTAAAGGAAGGAAGAAAATGAACGTTAAAACACATAGTCTCACTTTTTAGATTAAAATGATTTCAGATCAGTAAAAACAAAATCAGTCAAACTCTTTATATTAACAAATCAGTATCAGCTTTTAAAAGCCATGTACTGTACGTCAATGCTGTAAATGTCATCATTTGAAGTAAAAACTCACATCTTTGTGTCCGCTGCTGGAGGCGTCATGAAGCGGAGTGTCATCGTCCAATCCCTGCGTGTTCACTTCCGCTCCTGCACCAATCAGAACCTTCGCAACATCATAGTAACCAAGGTTACAAGCTTCATGGAGAGGCGTCCAACCTGAACAAAAGGACAAACCAATATGAGCTCGAGAGATTTAACTGGAAGGAAAATAGAAAACTTTTAACCCTATAAAGACTATCATATCTGATATGCCATTTTTAAAGCCTCTAAGTTATCAACGTGATGAACACTTTGCTGCTGCACAATCTGCTTCATGCCTTCTGTCACCTGATTGGTAGTTTATACTTTTTTTTTTAGCAAGTAAAAGGCCTTTTAGTGCAATTTCACTAATGTCCAGCTTCAGCTCATGCTTCATGTGTCTTTATGATGTGAAATCGTTACTGATTTTTAAAAAGTATACGTAAGAATCATTTTACTAATACTTAAAGATAAACAACTTATGATTACCTGATTACATTTACATTAGTCATTTAGATGATCATGAGACTTTTGAGAAACATTTGTTCCTCTCTAAATCAGCACTGTAGCTACCATCATATCCAAATATGAAATTTATTAATTTGTAGTTTTATAGTAGCAGCAATACCAGCAATGACTGTTATTTTATAACTATTTAATTGTTACAAAGTATCTAAATTACATAAGATAATTATTTAACTGCATAAAGCATACCATAAAAAATAAACTACAGACAGCTTGTCATCAGGTGACGTGTTCCTGTAAATATGCATAAACCTAAGTCTCACCTGCAAAATCTTTGACGTTAACATCCGCTCCGAGCACGATGAGTTCCTTCACCTGCTTGACGTCTCCTCTGATGGCGGCCATATGCAGGGGCGTCTCTCCTCTCTCATTCCGTTTGTTCACTTTGTCCTTCTGTCGTGAGGTCGAGCTGCTAGCGATCTTCTTCTGAACCGCCGGAGACTGAGAAGGGTGGCTCGGTGTGGTATCTGAGATTACAAACCCATTTACCAGAACGTCAAGGTCACACGGTTTATCTCAATTGTCAATCTGACCTAACTAGATAACAAAAGGAAGTGAATGCTCTGATAAAAACGGATTACATCATAACTCACAGATCACAAATAAACTGGTGACTGCAGGTTTGAGACAGTGTTATTATAGTTAGCAAAGACTATGTTTTTTTGTTGTTGTTGTTCTTGCATTTTCACCTTTACTCTGATAGGACAGATCAGAACTAATGGCACTGTATGTCAAGGCTATCAGCGCCAATATAGCCAAGACAATTCATTAAAACTAGCTGAAATAATGCACGAATGACATAATACATATATTAGACTAAAATGCTTAACCTTAAAAACTAAAATTACATTTAACTTGTAATTCATTACAGATAAAGTTTAAGGGGGGGGGGGGGGGGGGAACAAGTACTACCCAATTGTAAGTGCTAACTGCTAAAATGAATAAATGTACCAGAAATTAAATATCAAATATTAAAACAAAAACTATTTAAAATTTTCACTAATTGAAAAATAAAATATAAATATTATATGGAAACTTCAATTATGAATGTTGCCTTTGGCATCTAATAAAATAAAGGTATTAAAACTACTGAAATTGTTTTCATAATTGAGAAAAAAAAAAATAGAATGAAATTGAATATAAATATTGGATGAAAACTTAAAGTGAAATGAAATTTAAAGATAAATAGAAATACAAAAAACAGAAACTGATAAAAATGACAAAAGTATAAACAATTAAAACTATTATAAATCATTTTCATTACTTGAAACAAACCAGAAATTAAATAAAAAATAAATGAAAATGAATAAAAATGAGAAAATGTCATCTTCGCAGCTAATGGAAATAAAATAAGTACCAAAAAAATAAAAAATCCTAAAACCGACAAACTAAAAAAAACAAAATGAAAAAATAAACAACGAAAACTGATGAAAAGACAAAAGCACAAAATTATGTTCAAATGAAAACTGGAAATATGAATAATACAATATGAAATATTAATGCATATTATAAAAAATACTAAAATAACAACGTTGAGAGAAAAATTGTCGTAAATAAAAACATACTAAAACTCAAAATACTATCAATATATATTTTTGAGCAAATATAAAAAATATATAAAATAAAAAAATCTAATTTAAGAGATACTGATGGTCAACTATAGAAAATATCAGTGACAACTGTGTTAATCGTTTCTTACCTGGACTGTTGTCTCTCGCCGTCATCTGCATGACAAGTGCCATCTGCTTTCGCTCTGATAAAGGGTAGCCGAACAAAATGTTTACAGGGGTCGACTTCTTAGCCCCCGACTCCTTCTTAACTTTCTTCTTATCCGGACCATCTTTGTCTGCAGAGAACAAGAAAAAATGATGAACAGCGCATGAGCACGGCTCTCCATCTCAGTTCCAGAAAACACCGACGTCTGATACAATTTATCCCCTTTAAACAAACAGCAGAAGTGAAAAAACAGCGCAGGAAAATTCTCCAGCCTGACAGACACATGCATTACCCATCTAACACCGTTCCCACGGGTCTTTGCACACCGCTGAAATGCATGCGATTAAAACAGATGCAGCGGAGGAACCAAGAAAGTGTCAGTGTGTGTGCTTTCTTGAAACGAATCGACACCAAAATTCCCGCAATATGATGTAACCAAAAATCAACCGTCTCTCTGAGAGTGATGCAGAAAGCCTAGCAGACAGACAAGGTCATGCGGCAGCGATTCGTGTATTCTAACGGAAATTCTATTCGTTTCAGCCAGTGCTCTGATATGGACGGAGGCTCAGGCGGAGACAGATAAACAAATGAACCCGTGATGCGTCTCGGACCGTTTACAGCCGCTGCCGACTTTAACGGAGGCAGTTACCTGCGTATATCCTGCAGGGAGGAAGTAATCTCTCTCCCCACGCATCGCTCGACTGCCCGGGGTCAGAGTCATCTACAGTGCAGAAGCAGAGAGGCGAGAGGAGGAGGAGGAGGGGGGAAGGAAGGGGGTTCAGGGTTCGAGAGGTGGATGGGGAAAAGGGTGGACGGGAGAGCAGAGCACCGATTACACCCACAGGCTCCGCCCCTCTCTCAAATGACAAATCACAGCACAGGATTCAAAGACTCCAGGATGAATATTAAGAGCCACAGATGACATCATAAACCCAAATCCCATCAAAACAGCAGGACATAAAAGCCCAGAGTCATATATTCACAAAGAGCTTCTGAGGAGCTAGAATATTTGGGGTTTTTTTTATGTTAACTAAACCTGTTTTTCGTAACTAAAATAAATCAGAAATACAGTATAAATACTATTAGAAATAATATTTTATAAGAGTCAACTTGAAAATGAAACAATGGAAAATGAAAATAAACAAACTTGAAAATTAGAAATGTTGCACTGGCAACTAACGGAAATAAACGTAATTTGCAGTACTAAACTAAAAGCGAAACAATAAAATAAAATTAAGCTATATGGAAATATTTATAAGAAGCAAAAACTAATAAAAAAGGATATAAACTAAAATGAAAACAAATGAAACTATAAAGAATAAAAAAAAATAAACTAGAATTTAAATGAAAACAAAAAATTTAAAGAATAAAAGCTAATGCTAACATTAATAAATATATAATAGTATATATGGGATATATGATATGTAAATAGTAATTCTATTTTGACATTTGTATATAAAGACAATAAAGATATTTTGACATTTGTACAAAATTACAATAAAGATATTTTAAGTAATTTAAGTCATTTTAAGTAATATTATATATATATTAACTATGTTGCGATGCCTGATACAATATTATTTTTCAAAGCAAAATATCAGATTATTCAAGTGAATCTAATCGAATGTTTAGGATTTAATTAAAAATCTAATTTATAGTTCAGACTCTTAAATTCTAAAACATCCTGCTCAGCATTTTCCCATTATTTTATTATTCTTTGTCATTTTCACATGTAAACAATGCACTGAAAACAGCATTGATATTTATAGCGCATAATAAACACTTACATAGTGGTTGACACACTTATCACACAGTATCATACCGTCAGCCCTATTTGATTATATGTTGTTGTTTTCATATTCCAAGCACCCAATTCTGACATTCTTATTCAGTCTATTAAGTAGTCTTTTCTTATATGTGACCCTGGACCACAAAGGGTACATTTTTCAAAAGTGATATTTATACTGCATCCAAAAGCTAAATAGGATAGGACAATATTTGGCCAAGATACAACTATTAGGAAAAAATCTGGAATCTAAGGGTTAAAAAAAAATCTAAATACTGAGAAATTGACCTTTAAAAGTTATCCAAATTAAGTTCTTAGCAACGCATATTACTAGTTTTGGTATTTATGGTAGGAAATTTACAAAATCGCTTCATGGAACATGATGTTTACTATCATTGATATATACTAATGATTTCTGGCACAAAAGAAAAATCATAATTTTGACCCATACAATGTATTTTTGGCTATTGCTACAAATTACTCATGCTACTTAAGACTCCTTTTATGCTCCAGGCTCACATATAACAAGCAGTATTAATGTATTTTGCCCTCCAACTACAATACTGAAACTAAAACAAGAGATTTTAGGCTCCACGTAAAATAATGGCAATATAATTTTGATTATTCTCTCATGATCTTCTGCTCCTTTTTCAGTCGTAGTTATTGTGTTTTTGAACGAGACCCATGTATTTGATGAGCCTGGCTTAACAGTTACATAACACCCTTGAAAAAAAAGCCTCTAGTACAGCCTGTTTAATAAAAACATGTCTTAAAGGTGACCAGGAGGGGGCGGCAGTGAGGCACAGACACAAGCTACTAGAACTTTCAGAGTGAGTGTTGGACTGACCTGTGTCGGAGTCCCGCTCCTCGTTCCGGGGCGGACTGACGGTGAAGGAGAGCTTCCGTTTCATGGAAGACTTTGACTTTCCCTCTTTCCCTAGGATTTCACTCCGATCCAGCTTCGGAGTTTTGGCAAACGGAGAGATTTTCTCTTTACTCTGAGAGACAGAGAAAGAGAGTATTTTATATTTGTTTGTATAACAGCGCCAATGCTTTAAAAATCAGTTTAAGGTCTTTTAAATTGGTCCAGTTCACCAAATTAAATATGGTGCGATACTCAATTATAAAAATCTACTAAAAGCTAAGCAAAAGAATAAAATTACTAGCAAGCTGTACATTTTCTTGTCCTCATTATATATGTGCCTTAAAACCTTGCTCACCTTCTTCCCCGCTGTCTTCTCCACCATGGCTCCATCTCGGTCCGATCCCGGTTTGGCCATGGTGCATCATCTGACTAGCTGTGGCAGCTACGGCTCACAGATCTCATCATGGGCCTGAAACACAAACAGACGACTTATGAGAGCTTGAAAAACCTATACAATAATCAAACTTTTACTTTAAATATGAACATGTGGCATTTTGGAATCCCCAAAAAAATGTCAGCCAGTCTTACAGGCAACGGATGCCAGAAGCAAATTAAATTAAGTCTTTAAAAAAAAAAAAAAAAGCTATTTGGCATTTTTTTTGATATTTTGTATAAAAAAAAAAAAAAAAAGATAAATCTAGAAAAGCTAAAACAGCATTTTTGCAGTGTAATCGTCATAAAACATAATACATGTGTAGTGTGTATTGTGTATATTCATGTATATAAACACACACACACACACACGCATATACATTTCAGAAAAATGTTGTTTATATTTATCCATTTATATATAGGTCTAATATAAATTATTTCAATATAAATATATGCATGTAAATACATGTAAATATTTTTAAAACATATGCTGTTTTTTTGTCTCTTTATATATACATAAACAGACACAGTACACACATATTATATACACAAAAACTTATACTTTGGATGTGATTAATTGTTGCCCAGCATAGGGGTGGGCGATATACCGGGAGACCCGATTAACCGGTAGAAATGTGTCAACCGATAGAGATTTTGGTCTATCGTTTTAACCGCGGTTGAGATCACGTGACGTTGCACGTTACCACGCAATGCACATTCAGTTCGACGATGGAAGAAGCAGTGTTGCCAACTTATCGACTTTGTCACTAGATTTAGCGACTTTTCAGACCCCCTTGGTGACATTTTTCAGTTTAAATAAAATTACATTATATGAAACCGTTTCTTTGTGTTTGAATTTTTATTTATGCATTTTCAGATATAAATCGCTATATTGTGATATATATCGTTATCGAGGTAGAAAATTGCTTCTACCGTGATAGAAGATTTTGGTTATATCTCCCACCCCTAGCCCAGCACTAATAAATCATTATGATTATAAGTTGAACGTAAAATGTAAAATTGCTACAATAATTGGAACAATAATCAATTTCTTATACTAAGTAACCAGAAGAAAACACAAGCGCACACACACACACACACACACACACGACTTGGCAAGGGGAACATCTTGTTCACACCACCAAACAGAGTCTCTGCGACTCAAAAGCTACGGGTCCAAAAATACACGAGACAATCTGTCAAAGTTAACCTCTGGGTATGGAGAAGAACAGAGACAGCAACAATCAATCTTCTCCAAAATTTCTATCAGAAATTGAGACAAGTCAGGAATAGTTTGGCCTGTTTGACACGTCAATTCAAAGCTCACTGAAAGCACAAAAGTGTACAAGAAATACAAGAAAGCTTCCAGAAAAAGATTGGTTCTTAAACACCACTAATACCAAACATCCTGAGTGCTTGAACTAAAATAATATTCAAAAAGGGTACGTGTTTAGATCATGTGAGCTTTATTTTCCTGTTTCAGAGGTCATACAGTAGGAACAGGACTGAGTACAGACTCCATGTGTTTCACAGCAGCGTAACAAAATAACTGCAGCTGCATCCCACAAACATGCTGCACAATGATGTCTGACAACTTACAACTAGTACTGTGGCCTAGTACTAGTACCACAGTATCAGATTAAATTGTTAATAATAATAATAATAATAAAAAAAATAAAGAGTTTTAATTTGAAGTGAAATAAAATCCCATTAAATCAGACTCTAATGCTATTAAATTGACAATTTAATACTCACCAGCAAAATAATCAGCCATATTTTATGAATATATCACTACATGGTATTAAAGGTAAAAATCAATTAATTTGGTATTAAAGTGTTGTTTAATTAAGTTATTGAAGTGTACTACAGGTAGGGCTATATCCCGAAAATATAAAATAAAATAAATACAATTATCATAACACTAATAGTAACAACAGTAATGTTATTAAGTTAGCAACAACAGGTGGTTTTAGAATTAGTTTTAAATTATTAGTTTTATTATTCATATAATGTATTATAGCTACATTTAATACTAAATAATAATAAGTAGCCTATATATCACATACATACATACACACACACATAATCACATACATATATACACACACACACAGCATATAGCTATACACTACCTTCAGTGCTTTATTTTTACATTTCATTCTGCAATTTGTCAAAGCTACAAACTAAAAAGCCAGCAATTAGAGAGCGTCTGACGCTGGCGGCCGGGTCTCTTCTGGATGAAAAGCAAATCAGCAGAGACCCACAGACCTCAACAATACCTTCCCCGACAGACTGGAGCAGAGGCTCCTGGGAAAGAACATTTCCACGACACCTGACACCCAGTGGGACCGAGTTCAAACCAGCTGAGTCACTCCCTCTGAGAAAGAGAAGGCGGTGAGGAGAAAAGAGCTGCGCTGTCCGCATGCATCATCAGTGTGGGACAAATGTGTTACAACTACACCACAAGATTTCCTGTGCTCAGTGTGCCAGCGTAAAAAACGTGCTACACACACAGCCTCTTAAACCCAATAATCCATCCTCTCTCCAGTCTCTGAAGTCTCACCCTCAAGAACAAGTTCCAACCAGACTAGTAAGCTTTTAAAAACAAGTTTAAAATCACGCTTAAACCAACCCATTCAAACCAGCGAATGTTTCAGGACTAAAACATGTTCCTAGAAGTTTGGGCATTTTTTAATTTTAATAACTAAAGATGTTTCACAATCTATGTGCGCACATTCTCCAATCAACATCACAAATTGATGCATAAGTGCTGATATATTAGACCTTTATCATTTGAGTCGTTTTCTGTAGCGACCGGAATCTGAAACCGATTCAGTGTAGCATAATTTTTCCCATTATATTTATTATAAATATAATGGTCTCACAGTGCACCCTTAATGACCAAGTGAAGACCACGTGTTGAAAGGAAAACCTATTACTTCAAGGATCACCTTTGAGAATGGCCCTTAACTACAGGAAATTGTTGTAAAAGGGCTTCACAGTGTGCAATATTACAAAAACCACAAGATAATACAAGCTTTTCAGAATTCTGTGGCATAATCCTTCAAATAACTGTGCCTACTGCCACTACTCTTCAAATATTTGGAATAATTTAAGATTGTTTCATGTTTTTGAAAGAAATCTCTTCTCACCAAAGCTGCATTTATTGAAAGTACAGTTAAAAATAGCAATATTGTGAAATATTTCAATTTAAAATAACTTTTCTATTTGAATATAATAGCAAAATGGAACTTATTTCTGTGATCAAATCTATATTTTTCAGCATCAATACTCCAGTCTTCAGTATCATATGATCCTCCAGAAATCATTAAAATATGCTGATTTGTTGCTTAAGAAACATTTTATGGTTTTTACTGCTTAATGTTTTTTTGTGAAAGCAACACATTTATTTATATGTAAAATATAAATAAATTTGATTTCAGAGTACTTATAAATTCATCATCTGAACAAATAAAATAAAAAAGGGCTATATCATGTTTAATCAAAATGATGGACATGTATTTAAATTATCCATCAACAAATTAATTAATGTCAATAAATGGTGTAAAACTAGTTTCATGCACTCAAGATGAACATGACTGTCATTTTAAAACAAATGAATATTAACCGATAAACAATGTATATACCATATTAACGGATGGTAACATCAGCTTGTTTGAAAGGTGAAGCAAGTTATTAAAAAAATAAAAAAACCCTATCAATTTTCAAACCCTATCAACTGCTAGAAATTTTTTATGCAAAATAATTACAAAAGAAATTTCAAGTACACAATAAATTTAAAATGAAATTGTAAAACTGTACTTGCTTGTAAAACCTAATAATCTTTGTTTATAACTTCTAAAAGTATTTTTTATAAATTTACATATAAAATAATGTGAACTTGACAGGTTTCATTAGTCTTTTTATTTTACTAATATCTTTTCCCAAAGCAAAACTAACTAGACTCATCTAACATCATCCGTTTGAGATTTCACCCAATTCTTCACCGGAATCCAAAAATGAAAAATTCAACACCAGGAAACAGCGTTCATTGTTTAGTGTGCACTCTAGGTAGTCGTCAACATTAATATTTCACGGGTCTATTCCCTCTGAAGTTCTTTGTTATCATGAAATCCCTCACATCCACAGGCCTGGGATCACAGAGAGACGTCAAACACGGCTTTCTGCCCCAGAAACCAACTTCGCAGTCATGATTACGATACGCTGTTAGATGACATCACAGAGTTGCAAAATAACATTCAAGGTTATTCTAGAATAGCACACGGATGGAGGACTGTACCACTGCATGCAAACTGCCAACTAAATTTCAGTGAACTTTTGGGAAGCAAATGACTAGGTTTATTCCTGCCTCCGAGACGTGAGACGAAGGCAAAAACAGGCACGCAGAAAGACAGGGGCCAGAGCTAGGGAATGGAAACATAAACAGAGTGCTCCAAACCCTCCAGCGCGTGACCTCGGACTGCCGTCTCTACTGGGACAGCGGCAGTGGAACGGCTGACGGGCCTGATTTATTCTCCCTGCAGCCCCGTCAACAAACCACCCTGTGTGGCATCACCACGTATACATCCAGCATTACAGCCCTGTGTGTCCTCTTGACCCGACACGGACATATAAACTACAGAACAGCTTTGGAAAAGGGGGGAAAATAAAGAAGTACAGAACAAATATTGTAAAATGCATTGTTCCAGATTGGATCTCCGTCCAACTCTGTATTAATGTGGTCCTTGCTTCGACTCTCGTTCTCGTCCTGTTCTGTCTTTTATACATCACTTCATAATTACTTGCAAGTAATAGGATTGGTAATACTGAATTCTCAATTTGAATTGATTCTCATTTTAATTAAACAATATTGATTCTTTAATTACAAGAACTGATGTTTTAGTCTGTGCGGTTTTCATCTGATGAAAATACACTAAACTATTATTTGTAGCACGCTTATTAATCACAACAAGTTTCTGCTTTCTAACCTTTGATATTTTTAAAGTTTCAGCTTCAAATTCTGTCAATTTCATAACCAAATTCAGAATAGGGAACACTATTTCACTATTAACGTCGACATTTCCCTTAATACATTTCTAATTTGATGTTTATTAATAGTTAGTGCGGTAGTTGTTAAGTTTAGGTATTGGGTAGGATTAGGGATGTAGAATAAGGCATTAATAAGTAGTGGGCAAACGATATGGGTTTTTTAAAGGTCAATGCTGATGCCAATATCTTGGAACGCAGGGTGGCAGATAGCCGATATTAGGCCAACTTAATTTATTTTAATTAATATTTAAGAAATTTTAAATAATTTGAAAATGGATTAATATATAAATGTGAAATATAAGCATATAAGACACACAAATAAATACATATTTAATACATATTAAATACAATTATAATTAAAAAGAAAGTAAATACTGTAACGAAAAGGGCACTCAATATTCTGGGTAGTTTGTGTGCTTTGGGAATAATATTTTTCAAATAAAGCCAAAGTAACACTCATATTACACACAGCACACAGTGAAAATAACATGAATATGACAGTGGGCAAACACATAAAGTGCAGTATAATTAGAAATCACAAGTTTATAAGTTTGTTAATCACACATCTCCAGTGAAGCTGAACTCTGCTCCTGTCAGCATTTAATTCACATGGACAAACCGTCACGATACACATGCACACTTCACAAGATCTCATCTAGATTCGACTAAGTTTGCAAGTTTTGTGAATTTAAATGTTCATCAGTCATTCAAAAATTTGATTAAATGAACAAGAGGGAAAATGTAAGGTATATCGGTTGACCACTATTAATAAGAGCTTAATTACTACTAATAAATGGCTAATATTCAAATGTTGACACTAGTTTCAAGTTAAGACATTTCTCTATTCAAGCACCAGATACAGTCATTCATCTCCTCCTCTTTACTACTAGTTATGGCATGGATATGTATTTCAAAATACAAAAATAATTAAATCAGTTACAGTTACATTTTAACCTGCAATAGTATAGCAGTGGTCAGCGATCCCTGTATACTTGAGAGTTTTTATTCTTGAGAAAAAAATTGACATTGTATATATCCAAATGATATTCAATCAAAAAGGAACCAAAATTGGAATTGAAAGCTCAAAACCTAATCGATTTTTGTGTCAGTGTCCAGTAATAAATAGCCTAAATCAGTGTGTGTAAATACAGCTACAATACAGCAAAAAAAGACAGGCAGATAATGCTGCAGTTGAACTAACAAACATAATCCAGCAGCACCACGCTAAACAAACAACAGGAAACTGCAATCAAATCTTCAGAGGAAAACCGTTCACCATCAGCCAAATATTCTCTGAACGGAGAAACACTGAGTCACAAAACCTGCCAGGAATCAAGAAACAAAGACCAATCAGAGCAGAGGGAATCCAGCCACTTTCTTGGTGGCCGGGAACATTAAGGCCAGAAACCAGTCTGCAGATGCAAACGTGACTCAACTAACTCAGCGAGAGCCTCTTCAAGCTCCTGCTTCACCGTGAGAGTAACTGTTTTAAAGCTAATGGCTGCTACAGCACCTGTATGCTGCATATTCTTGCATTACATTAGGAATTGCAGTTTGATGTAAGAACATACAAAAATAAGTTTGCATAGCCTCAAACTTTTCATATTTCATAACGAAAGGGTTTTAAACACAAATTCACACAAATCTTAATTACGAGCACAAACGGTTTTGCTTTTTTTTTGCAGAATTATAACAAAAAGGTTTTTTGAATGAGTTAGAAATACAAGTACATGAATCATAAAATTATACATCGCTAGGGCTGGTATCGTACCTTGAGTTCGATACAGGTCCCTTAACAATACCTTTCTTGATAACCAATTTTATGGAATCAGTTTTAACAAAATCACAGTATCTCAGCTTTCAGCTTGTTGACATTTATACAGACTCAAAACCTCATCTCCTGAGCCACTGCACAGAAAAAATATCCAACACAATGAATCAGTGCAAATTAGTTTTAATAAAGTTCAAACAGTTTTCACTTTACACATCTGTTATGCTACCTTTACACTAGTGCATTATTATTTATTCTTACAATACTTTTTTCCCCTCTGAAAATTTTGTGTATTTACATTTTTTTAAGGTATAAAACATTTGTCTTTTAATTAATTAAGATTTAATTTTATTGCTGGAAATTTTAGCAGTTCTGGAGCAGTTCTGGAGATGTTTTTCATGTAGCCTACTGTATTTATGTCCTCATTTAGTGAGACGCAAGACGTTAATATCGGCGGAAGCATCACGCACAGGTCAGTATGCTAGTAAACAAAACCGTGCGTCTGCACCACACGCAGAATTCATCTTTTTTGCAGTTAAATATTGACAAACACTATTGAAAGCGGGAGTGTGCTCACTTGTGTGTGCGGCACGCGCACGTTTATGTGCGATAAAGCAAGCGCAACATAATGTAGAGACAGAAATGACGTGCAGTCGTGAAAATGATATAAATAACATAAGGCTATTTTACACACTTCTGCTCAAACACACTGGCTAGTGCTGCAGTCTTATTGCTTTTATTAGTCATGAGTTTTTAACATCACAATTATGGCTTACAAATGTATTAAATGCTTACAAATGTCTTGTATTTGATTTGTATTTGTTTGTAATGTCATTTATGTAATGAATTAAAAATATTCCAAACGTAGACCAAAATCCAGCATATTATTGGGAAGTAATTTTACCATGTGTGTATATTTTTGTGACATTTTTCAATCCAACGGCACACAAAAATAAGCTTGTTTAGCTTGAAGCTTTTGCATTCAAATACTTGCATAATGGAGTATGATATTAAAGAGATAGCGGACTGTTAAACAATTTTGTGGAACACAAGGAAAATATTTAGTAAATGTCTCTTTAGTCTATACAATGAAAATCAATGGGGACCAATCAGTAGCTACGTTTACATGCAACCAAACAATCCGTGAACAATTGGATTGATGACTAAATCAGAGTGAAAACCCTTTATGTAAATGTTTAAATTGATCCGATTCATCTCGATCCCAAAGAAACTTCGACCTGACTGGAAGCAGTGGTGTATGAAACAATCCGATCGATAGGATTAAAAATACCTTAAGATTGCAATGTTTGGGATTCATATAAACAGAACTTTAAGAATCAGATTGATTATACACAAGCTGACCTAGTGTTGTTTTGGACTTTAATTGTACAGACAAAACAGTATAATAAAAATGTTAATAATTCTGAATATCTTTTTTGTTCCAAAGAATATGGGAAGTCGTACAGGTTTGGAATGATGTGAAGGTTGAGAAAATGATCACAGAATTATAATTTTTGACTGAACCTTCCTTTTAAATTTGCAGGAATAGCCTGATGGACAAAAAGAACACGATGAGCTAGATAATTCAAATCACTACTGACTGTAATTACTAAAGAATCTTTAAAATGTTCAGTGTGTAATTTCTCATAGTTCCTGTATGATGCTGCACACACACACACACACACGCTACAATACAAGACATACTATCTCCTAGAGTCCAAAATCCCAAAACCATTTACGCTCGCATCTGCTATCTCAACAAAAAGGTATTTCATACCCCTGGACCACTTTTTTTAATAATAAAGGTGCTGCTATCCTCAGCGCACACTGCAGTCTGCTATTCAACCTCTGCAATGCATCACAAGACAATATCCAAAGCCCTGAAACGCACTGCATTTCTAATATAACCATGGAATGTTATAAACACCTTCATTTTAACATGATCCCACAGGTACAATATAACATCACCATACCTGCTTAATTGCTTTATAAAAGACATAATAAATATATTAACGATGCAAAAATTCATTAAAAAGTTATTTTATTAAGCAAATTCATTAACAAGCCTCAGTACTCAAGAGAGCAATACTGCATCTTTCAGATGTCTGTGGCTTTAAACTGGCTGTGTTGTGGCTGTGCTGTGTTACTCAGGTATCTAGGTATAAATACAAAGACGATTGAAGAAATAAGTAACTTGCTCAGCAAGAAACTCTTCAAATAGTTGCTCCTAAAAAATATAAAAAGCGACTAGAAGCAATGCAGCAGTGCTGAGAATGCAAAACATACTTTCAACGTATGCATTTAGAGCTGGGATATCTTGTTTAAGTGGTTAATTGGTTTACACTGATATTAAAATGAAGTCGAATATGAAAATGATGAAGCGTATATTTAAAGACGACAAAAAGCAATACCTTTCAGACCCAAAACTGAGAAAATACAATACAATAGAATATAACTATGACGTAATTATGACTGTTAAAATTATGACAAAAGATCTGCTAGTGCCAGAATAGTTATATTTTATTTATTATATTATAGTTATATACTTTTTCTTCATTTCCCATCACTTTGGTTATTCTGTCATATTCCTCTATACTCACCATGTCAATGTCAAGGTAGGCTATATGTGATCCTGGACAACAAAACCAGTCTTAAGTAGCACAGGTATATTTGTAGCAATAGCCAAAAATGCATTGTGTGGGTCAAAAATATATCTTTTCTTTTATGCCAAAAATAATTAGGATATTAAGTAAAGATCATGCTCCATGAAGATATTTAGTAAATTTCCTACAATAAATATATAAAAACTTCTTGTAATATGCTTTTCTCAGAACTTCATTTGCACAACTTTAAAAGCAATTTTCTCAACATTCAGATTTTTTGCACCCTCAGATTCCAGATTTTCAAATAGTTGCATCTCAGCCAAATATCATCCAATTCAAAGCCAAAGCTTATTTATACAACTTTCAGATGATGTACAAATCTCAATTTAAAAAAACAGACACTTAAGACTGGTTTTGTGGACCAGGGTCACACATACACATACATATATACATACACACACACACACACAGTAATCATTCAGTTTCATGGTATAGGTCTATTTTAAAGTAGCATGGTACACAAGTACATGCAGTATTTTTGTATGTGTAAAGCCACAGTTTGCACAACTGCTCTACAAATGAAATGCTGGTGTTGGACAGAATTTTCCATTTACTGTGACAGGACATAATAGATTTTTAAGCTATTGTCTGATACAGTAAGCACACGGTTTACACATAATACAGAACAGAGGACCACAGTGAAAGCATCACTAGTGCATGCAAATCTCCGTAATGCCGTTTCAGTTTACTTACGAAGGGCTGGCTTTTGTCCGTCTATAAATACTGTAATATACAACATGATTACTGCTGTTAGCACTAACATCTTGACTTCTGGAAGGGCAGACCCAGAAACGACCTTCCCAGAATGCTTTGGATTTATTCAGACGTTACTGAAGGAAAACAAATGGGCAGAACCGTACGACACGCATTATTACTCGATATGCTCTGTATTTCACAGGAGAAGCATGACAGAGTTCAGATGGCACTGTCGTGTGCTAAACATCTGCTTGGTGATGCATTCGGAGTGACAAAGTGTTATATTGTGAAAAAAGGTGCAACAACAGCATGTCGTCATCAGAATGAGTTGGCGTTGTGCTAAGTCTTTCGAATAGCACTGTACTGCTCATACTAAACACACACCGCAGGTCTTGGCGTAACCGTACAGAGGAAGAGAAAGCGACAGGCCTTTGCTGAAGCCCACTGCAATGGCACAGCTCTAATGTTTTAGAGACGTCACACTCTTAGAAGTCCCGTGCGTGAGTCACAGACAGCTGCTACGAATAAAAATCAGGAGTAATGAATCCAGCAGAGACACTAAAGCTTTATGTAACAAAGACAATCATTATACCTCGAGCTCTTCTGAATATCTGCAGTGGAAAAAAAAGTGCAAAACAAAACTTAAAAAACAAAACAATAAAGAACAGACTAAGATGAGCGATTTTAAATACCAAAGGAGCTTAACAAAAATTTAAATAACCACTGACTACTGTATTGACTATTTACAGTTAATTAAACTTTATTCATTTCATTTTATTATTTTGTTATTATATCTGGTACTTTAAAAAATATCAGATAATTAGTACAAATTAATGAAAAAAAAATCTCTGGCATCTTCGCATTGGTATACTTGAGAAAGTAAAACAAAATTATAAAACTATGACATTTTTATGAAAATTTAAATAAATATTATAACTCATGGTTTTGCTTAAAATATGGTGTATTTTAAAATTTATTTTTGAAGATGAAACCAACGTAAACAAATATTACTAAATATTCACTGCAATACGATTGCAATTTCTTTGTAATTAATTGTGTAAAGCATCAGTTGCTGAATGAAAATTTTACTATTTTTACTATACTATTTTTAGTATAGAATATAGTGGAATAAACACAGATCTGTTGACTTGTAAATCAATGACTAGGTCATAATTATAAGCGCAAAAGTATGAAAAAAATATCCAACGGTCATAATTTTGACTTTTTAATATAGGCCTAATTTTGAATTTGTATGTATACTATTTCATTATTAATTTAGGTTATGACCAAAAAACAATCCACAATGGCAACTTGAAATGCATAAGTACAAATACCTACATGATACATAAATCTAGCCAAAATTAACAATAAAAAAAAATCTAATTGTTGTTGACTTCTTGACTTAAGTCAAAATTATGGGCAGAAAAAAAAACAAAACAAAAAAACATAAAACAACAACTTTATCACCAAACAGTGAATGAATTAATTTTACCGCAGTGCTTTAATTTCAAGCAACTAAATTCTTCCTGTTCTACCTACGTCAAGCTAACACAACATGACAAACATGTGCCTTCTTCATCACTCTCAATTAACAAAACAGCATAATTTAATACAGTAAAATGCCATTTATCTACAGTGCTGTAATTACAGCAAAATTTAGTAGTACTACAGTAAAACTATGCATCAAAACATAGTAAAACTATACATAGATTTCTATACTATTTATCATTTTTTAAGCCTAATAATACTAAACCAAACCCACACTATACTCCTAAAAGAACCTTTAAAAATAATCATTGTTTACTTTATTTATGAGCAGTTTTACCTAACAAGTCTGTCCCCAAATATGCCCAAATAGAAGGTTTGTTAGATTTAGCTCACTTCTGAAGACAAATTTGTGAACCCACACACACACACACGTTGGATGGCATGTGAAAGAGCCGCATGGAACACGGTAACCTGATCTAGTGACTGCAGAGGAGGACAGACATGCTAAGAATAGTTTCTACACACGCTCGCAGTGCACATGTGGACGACGCTAGAAAGCCTGTATTTTGACGTGGAGCAGTAGTGAAAGATCAATAATCTGGGAGAGTGTGTGGGTTGAAATGACCCATTAACACTTTCGTAACGTAATGAGGGGTTCGGCATCTTGCAAGGGGAATTTTTTTTAATTTTTTGTTTTTCAATGACAATGTGTTCTTTGTTTCAATTTCAAAATTACAAAGACACATATGAAAATGTTATATACTCATAATAGACATATTCACACATTCGGGGTTGGTGTTAACGTTTTACTTAATACATAATGCACAATTTATATACACATAAAAACAAATCATTTGTGATTTTAAAATCAAACTGAAAAAGCACATGCATGTCTTTGTGTTTATATATACACATTTTAAATATACACACATACATATGTAAAAAAAAACAAAAAAAAAAAATTATTTTGGTTGCAATTAATCCTCTGACAGCACTATTTTGAATATTCAGTTTTCCTAATGTAAAATTAACTGCAAATGGACAAAAATTAATTTGCGTTAAATGGTATTATTTCCAATAGATAAGCATAATAATACGGTTACAGATTTCAACTACGTTCAATTCTGCTGCTGTTAATTCATCACATTTTAACTAATGTTAACTCATATGACTTCATGTTAAAAAATCTATTAGATCTAGTAATTACGTTAAACCACAAAATTATTATTATTAAGTATTGCTCAAGTATTGCCCACGTACAGAGTATTGTCTAATGTACTTAAAGCAATAGTTCATCCAAAAATGAAAATCCTGTCATCATTTCCTCACCCTGGAGTAGTTCCAAACCTGTATGAATTTCTTTGTTCTGCAAAACACAAAGGAAGATATTTTGGAGAAAGTTTGTAATCAAACTGTTTTCGGTTACCATTGACTTCAATAGTATTTTTTCCTACTATGGAAGTCAATGGTGACCCAAAACAGCCTGGTTACAAACTTTCTCCAAAATATCTTCCTTTGTAAAAAATAATCTGTATTGTATGTTTTGCGTGTTTCTAAACACACTGTGGGGTGAAAAAAATCATTAAATCTGAAGGAATTCTTCAGATTTTGCTAAAAATAAAAAATATTGTTTTCAACATCCTCTGCAGTGGTTTTAAATCATTGCAGAGCTCTAGTGCTGTTTTGAATGTGAAGTCGAGCTGTGATTGGCTACTGCTGAAGGTCATATGACCGAGCCAAGCTTCCAATTACAGGAAAGCATTTTCCATTTGGGCATTTACCAACACACGCATTAACGCTCATATTCAAAAATGAACACGCCTCACACACACGCACAAGCACATCTTCTCCTCAGTCACAGCGTACAAGCTCATAATCGCATGCAGAATAGAATAAGAAGAGCGTTTAGAGAAAACGAGAGTCTCAAAACGCACTCACACACACTTTCATAAAAACAATAGGCCACTCACAGCTCGCGTCTCAGGCCTGACCACTATAATAACATCTGAACGTCTCGCTGTCATTGGCCCAGTAAATGAGCTCCCCTCCCCCAACCGTCTGCTGAAATCATACAACACTCCATATAAAAGAAAAAAAAACGATATAAACACTACAACAACAAGAGCTCTGCTCAAGTGAGGTTAGTAATCCCTGATCAACACAACAACAGCCGCAACACAACCTCAAGAGTGACACGACACAACACTGAGTCACGGCCAACATCTGTATTCCCAAGGAATACTGCAGTCAAAATATGCTGTGCGCCACAAACAAAGAGGAGGAATAAGGAAATGATTTTATTTTAGAGACCACAAGTATGCACACGCATTAACACAATTACATTAGGGTTGTGCTGTTAGATGATAGTATCATGTATCAACAGTAGTCAGAGATATTGACAACACCAGTCTTTGTCGATAGTCAAGACGATATTGGGCTCATTCTCATGTATAAAACTATTATTATTATTATTATTATTATTATTATTATTAGGCGGCCTATTATATTGGGCTACCACTATCGAATTGCCCCACTATTTCACTCAGCGCCGCACATACATACAATTGAGGCTCCTCCTCCTCATTGGAAATGTTTTAAAAACGGACTCATTAACTAAAAAAACGTTGTTTGTTCTTTGTCATCGTTATAATAAAAAAAAAATGCAGTTAATAAGTTATCAGTCTAAAACAGAGCTTTACTCCAAAAATATAAACTTCGGCTATCTGAAAATACTTTTATCTTTAACGTGTCCATTTATGTCCAGTATTTAGTGTTAAACTGTTGGTCTGTAAAATAAATCTACTTTTGATTTTCACCTTGTCTGATTTTTAGACTGATAACTTCTGCGAGGACGCACGGTCCTATTATAACGATGTATGACTGCTGTATCCGAATATATGAACTAGCGGTTTTAAATGTCTTTATATTACAGTATTTTGGTTATTGGTGCTTCCAGGCGCGTAGTTCCAGGCAAGTAATTACACAAAGTATAAACAGTATAAATAAATAAATAAAAACAAATAACACAAATATTCCTTTAAAAGCAGGGGAAGCGATTTTTCAAAAAAGCTTCAGAAAACAGAGTCGGGCCGAATACCTAAACAAACTTGTATACAGCAAACGCCGTGCCAGCTTAAAGGCCAAAGTATACTTCAGCCGTCCGCATTACATCATTTTTGTCATCAGAAGGGTCTTGCGGACACCCGCGCACCCTGTCCACGTGCAGGCAATTTTTCAAGTCCACGTACGACAGTGTAATGCCAAAAGAGTAGGTGGCATTGCGCATGTGTCGAGCTCGTGCGTCCGCACTAATCCGCGATTGAGTATACTCTGAAAGCTGTGCGGATGCAGCTGTGCACGAGACGGAACGGAACGTAGAAAGTGAAGTACACCCTTAGTTTGCCTACACGATAAAGCGACCATTGAAAACCATGTATGTATCGCGATTCTCTCTTCAACGATTCGGAATTGATTCTGAGCTGAGTTTTTGTCCCCCCCTCATAGCACAGACTACGCACTGTGACACACGATTTCTATTGCTTTTATACGAAACTGATGTATTTTATTGAGTTGCTGATCATACTTTACAAAAGATTCATCAGGCTATAGTGTTGTAATTGGCCAAAACAAGTCATGTCCGAAACATACTTACGATGCCTTAAAATGTTAGCTACATAGGCAGCTCATAAGGTTATTAAAAGTTCAATCTTCATTTTGCAGTTTCCTTTACTTTCTTCTACAACATGCATCTATTAATTAACATATCATTAATATTAATATAACATTTTTTTTTTTTTATTTATTAAACAAAATGTAAAAACAAAAAAAGTTTTGCAATAGTCTGCAGAGTGCAATGAAAAAAGCTAAATGCAAATAATAAAACGAAACAGTATAGTCATATACTGTTGATGCATAGCTCAAATAGCAAAATAAACAGGCTTATCAACCTTTAAAATTAAGGAGAAAATGCTTCCCATATCTTTTGTTGACATCAAAGGGTGTGCGTCCAATCAAATGCTACAAGAAACAGCAGAAAATAGCACTATATAATAATATACTATAATAGCACTATGCCGTATATGACTATATTGGTACAGCTGTAGCGACAAATGAGAGTGAAAAAACAACATAAGTTTTCCCTAGTGTTTATAACTGACAGCGAGTCTCTGCCAAAACACTGTGCGAAGGGGAAGGAAAGGGTTAACAGAAAGAAGCGAGTGCTGAACTTCCTGTTCGGAGGGCATCTGAGAAAGCTTTAAGAAGCCGGCGGCCTGCTGCTCAGTATGTAGGTTAATGACCACAGATACCCACGCCACACAGAACAATGCACCTTTTACTGCAGATTATACAGCCGGGGGGTGAGGGGGAGTCACAAGCCAAGGGAGGTGGAAACTGGAATGACGGGGAACGGCAAAAGAAAAAAGAGAGAGAGAGAGAGAGACTGAAACAGAGAGAGGGAGCGGGATTAGGGCACAGGCCAGTAGATGAGTGTTGGTCTTGCTGTGGTTGTGTGGTTATAATCAGCTTCCTACTAGCGCTCAGGCTGATTACACGTCGAACTGTACAGAGAGGATCAGACAGACAGAAACAGAGACGGCGAGTGGTATAGGAGAGGGAATCAGACTTTAACAATTCTGTCTCCTTAATGACTCCTGTAACCATTTATAATCATTTAGAAATTATGTCATGACTTCATCCAAATTAACTGACTTGTATGTTTTTCGTGAGTGCAGTATAGGTAGGGCTAATAATTACAAAAATAAAAAATATCCAGGTTTTTAGTAGAGCTGCAAAACGGGCCAAATATTTAGTGCTTTTGTTAAAAAAAATTTAATTAAAATAATTTATTGTTAATTTTTAGTATACTTATTACAACTAAAAAATCTGATGAAAAATGAAAAATCTGAATATAAGGAAAATCATACAACACTAATAATAGTTATTTTATTATATTATTTACAGTGTTATTATAGTTAACTAAAAATATAAAAAACATTTTCATAAATTGAAAAAAATGTAATAAAATTATACATACATACATACATACATACATATATATTTAATTATAAATACTTTTATTTGGGGGGGGGGGTGAATAAAACTGACTATTGACAAGTATTTTAAAATCAAATACATAAGAGCTCATTAAAAATATTAAATAAAACTAAAATATTAAAAAAATTATGCTAAAATAAAGTTTATTACAGTATAAATGTAAAATGTCATATGATTCTCATATGTTAAACCCAAAGGCTTTATTGTGGTAAAAAAAAAAAAACAGGGCTATGACTTGGTTTGATTTTTTCAGCTTTAATTTTTTTTATTATCTTCCTTTCCCCATTAACCTTTATAAAGTCAACAATTTGTAAATTAAATTCATTTAAAAATGATCACACAATTTTCTTTGAATTTAAATGCTATGTAGAGCCATTGTCTAAATAAGTATTTTCATATTTTATATTTCAAAAAAATAGCCTTTTTAAATATTAGTTTATGGCATTTTAATTTTTAAATGAAATATTTTTAATCTATTTGGCAACAGTGGTTGGCTGTTTGGTCAAAAAGATACCTCTTCTGACTGGAAGATAATCTATACATAAATAATTACAGAGTAATAAACATTAAGATACATATATTGGATATAGCTACAGCAAAGACTTCTGAATAAGAGAATAACAGTCTGAAATGCACAGGCTTACAAAACTGGAGCGGTCCGACCCAATGACTCAGCCCGATGCAGGGTTTGTGAGTCAGACGCTATAATAGCCTTGTCCTGAGATGATATCCCGCATTAACCAGCCTCATGGGAATGACCCGGATTGCAGCGTTTACTCAGACCACTGAGAATACAACACCACCAACAACGTGAATACAATGATAGCTTAGTTGCAAAGCATTTTTTAATTAGAAAACGCATCTGAAACCGCTTCCGATGCAAGACTGAAAAGGCAATGTGAACAAGAGAGCATAAACCATCATTCATTAAATTCAATGAGAGCGAGCATTCACAACCCCTGACATCTGCTGCCAGGAGACGTCTAGACAGGGTCAGAAAGGTCAAAGGGTCAAACAATGCCTAAACAGATTCTAAACACAAAGAATAAACAGGCCAATGCAGGATTCAGCTGCTTAAAAAGTGTCTAGTTTGCGGTGTCCAGACTAAAACATACCATAAAATACTGTTTTTTTAAGTGTTATTGCTTTAAATTAACTTTTTAGTCATAAATGCCAAATCTTCCAATACCGCACTGTGTCGCCCTGCATTTGGGTTGTTTGGCTTCCCACAGAACACACACAGTTTACACCGGTTTCACTCAGAGATCACATGTGAGGTGGTAGTGTGAAAACATCCCAACACCCTTGAAAGGCTACACTATTGTTGCGTTTTTGTTTTGAATGATCCTCATACTGGCATTTCCACTGTTTTTCAGAAAAGATCTTCATTGATAGGCTACTACATGACTGAAAGTGGTTGTTACGTAGGGGTGTGCAATATGACGATTTTTGGATTGTGGACGATCAAAATTTCTCCACAATCTGCTTTTTAAGAAATATTGTAGTATTGTGTTATTTTATCATCTGCAGTTCTAACGCCTCCGTCTCAATATGTTGTACAACGCAACATACATTGGCATCAGTATTAACTCAGTGGTAGAGTTACACTCACCAGACACTGCACTTATTTGCAAATCGCAAAAGTACATTATTTGCTTTAAACTCTTGCCGATTAAACATTTCATATGTGTGCTGCCCTGATGGCTTTTCCAGCGCGTACACCTGAAGCACGCGCGCACTAAAAGCCTGTCAAACAGCGCCTAATTACTGAACTAAGATATTTATCACATGTGATTGTGGTAATACTGTCAAAAACACACAGCGTTAATTACAGTTGCTTGTGTCTAAAGTGTAGGCCTGCAACAACTAATCGATAAAATCGATAATGAAATTCGTTGTCAATGAATGCCGTTATCGATTAGTTGGGCTGCTCAGGTTACTGAGGAGCGCGACTCACAGATTGCACAAATACACACAGATACACCGCCGCTCGTGCAATGGAGGTTACAGAAGCATCTGCAGGAAAAAGCGTGCGCCCCAAGTCCTCCAAGGTCAGGGGCGGAGTGGTAATCGGGACGACCGGGACTTTTCCCGGTCGGCCGGCCGAAGGATTTACACAGCGCTACCGGGCTGAGCTAATTAGAATCATTAAACGCCTCTACGGTAACCTGCACGCTATGCAGGACCGAGCTTTCATGGCACGGCAGTACCACAGTAACACTTAAAAAGAAAACATGTTGGTTAGGGGTGGGAATCTTTTACCATCTCACGATTCAATTCGATTCCGATTCTTGAGGCCACGATTCGATTCAAAATCGA
>JAUCMR010000158.1:289424-301642 GCA_032357425.1 Enteromius argenteus | reverse complement strand
TCTTCTGGATTTTTAATCTAATAAATGCAGCCTTGATGAGCAGAAGAAACATCTTTAAAAACCATTAAATATCTTACCGTTCTAAAACTTTTGAACGGTAGTGTATATATACACACATGCATGCTCTGGAGCAGCCAACAGGTAAACAGCTTAAATATATAATGTCCAAAATACTATAATAAAGAATAAGTAAACTTTTGACTGCAAGTGTATTACATTGTAAGTAAAGTAATATTCATGGTAATATTTTGTATTATTTGTGAACTCCAGATTAAATAAACAGGCTCTTGTTCAGCACATGACCGTCAACCGTCTTCACAAAACCAAACTCATAAAAAGATCCTGACAGTACAGGCTGTCTCACGTTCCAGTCAAGCACATTGTGCAAACTGAAAGCTCCGCCCACTTTTGGCACAAACACACACATGTTGTGCACCAGCAACACGCTGCTGTCAAAGTAGGTTTCTTGTTCCTGTATTACAGAGGTTGGTTTCACTTCACATGAACCACGCTTAATCCTACACTAACACAAAAACACGCACATTTAATGCAACAGAGAACAATATCAGTTTTGCATCCTCTTTTATAATCAACATGCTCAAAAAGACAGGACCAGGCAATGCACCGCCATTTCCCAAATTACAATCAAACGCTGCCAAAATCTGCCAAGGGTTGAAAAGGCAGCCACGTGTTCACCAAAGCCACCAAACTAGTTTGTCTTGCATGTAAGATTTTTACACAACCCTTCATTATGTCGTTATGGTGTCAGATTCACTGTCAGGACGTTTCAGAGATCTGCACATTAATATTGATCAATAAAGTCTACATGCAACAAAATGTCTGCTAAATTCACTTTAAAGTAGGCCTGGGCGATATGGCCAAAAACATTATCAGGATTTTTCTTCATCATATCATATGACATTCATTTACCATCAAGGAAATGTTTTCCACATGTTTGTTAGACCTTGAGAAATGTAACGTCTTAATAAACATAACTTGTTTGTTCACAATAAGTAGGGCCACATAAAATTCATTTTATTTTTCCTTACAGTCTGTTTTCCATTTCATTTATGGATTGTATGCTTTAATAAAAATTCATGAATTAATAGAAGAACAATTAAATCAATATTAGGAAAATGTAATCAAATTTACTTAAAAAAAAATAATAAAAATCAAATCAGATGTAGCACAACAGAACTATAAATGAACACAAAAATGAAATAAAAAAAATATTTGTATGATATTTCATAAGAAACAATATTACTTTTCTCATCAGCAGTTTAAGAAGTACATTTTAGAATACAATATCACTACTTTTTTCATAATTTCTTCAAGTTAAACTGAACTTTTATTTTGGTAGATTGCTAGAAGACCTTTTCCCAAATAAAATAGTGAACTGCTGGTGAATTGCACCATGTGTTTGGCTGTTATATTAATCTATATCAAGTAAAAACGGAATTATGATTCTTCCACACATTATTATTGTGAGTGGTAAATGACAAAACACCACAGATGTAGTTTTATGCTGAAAATAACCCAGACATTTTTATTAAGGCTGAGCTATTTAAAAACAAAAAATATATTAAATCTCGACAGTAAGAAATACAATGAATGTTTCCAAAACTAAAGGCTCATAGCCTGTTTGCTTTGCACCTGTCTATATGGTCTGATCATAATTATGCTGTATTAATCAAAAACAGCAGGATGTTGACTGGATAAGAGTCAAGTACAGCACTGTGATGTCTAGTCTATGTTAAGTTGGACAGTATTTCACATCCCCCCCAAAATTATATGATTAAAGATTATGGACTTTAAATATGGGTGACGCAGTCTTATCAAATCAGAGATGATTGCAGTCCATTTACAAGTCAGTCAACTTGGAATCACTTGTTCAGCAAACAAAATATTGTAAATTCCAATTTCCAAAACAACATTGGTTATGAATATTAGACATTAATCTATTCCTTAATCAGTCTTCCATACGATATATTGAAGGGTCTATGCCACACAGCCTTGTTTTCATGTGTCCTGAGCAAGAAGAGAGCATGGGCTGCTAATGTAATGCTAATATAACAAGTGTAGTTGAGAAGTAGATGGGACTGTGTCTAAGTCTGTGTTTTGATGCGGCTCTGCTGTAAGTAGATTCATGATGGTGTTAGTAAGTTTGAATGGATGAGTAGGTAATGTGTGCTAGAACAATGGAGAAGACAAGAGCGTCTCGAGTTCTCCAGACAATCTGCTGAAGAACATGAGGATGCTGCCCATCTCGTCTCAAGTGTCGGAGACACGACATTGCGAGATGGCCTGACCATTGTTTGGAAGCTCCTTTTCAAAGCTTGCGAAACACAACATAAGACCCAAGCGATCGAGTTTTACAACTTGATTCTCAAGTACACCAGCATAACTGAATATTACATTTGCTGTGCACTGATGGCGCTCAACACATGCAACAAACATTGTAATTCATCATTTCACAAACTTAGATACAAATTTAAATACAAACTTAACATCTTAAAATTGGAAAAATCTGAATTAATTTAGCATTCTCAATCATATATGTGGAAGAAAATGTGATAAATGATGTTCTTACAACAGACAGAGACTCTAAAACTTCCATTATCTAGATGAGAATGTGCACTTTGAATGTTTATTTTGGTACACTTTGAACTACAATGCAACTGCAAGGAATATCTGACAATTTCACGCATATTCATATGTATAATAACCAACTATTTCCCACAAATTTTCATTCAAGTTTTAAATTAAATGTAAACCTTTGTTGTGCAACATTTTTTTTTGCCAAAAAAGATGCCAAAAATTTTACTACATACTTTTAATATTTCAATAAAATATGACATATGAAGTTTTATGAATTTATTATTATTATTTTTTTTAATTTAAATCAACCATTAAAACGTAAGCCAGAAAAATAAAAATGAAAGACAGAGAATTTGGGGCTAAATCTAATGCATTTCATAGCTAATGAATTTGACCAAAATTATATATGGCCAGTTTATAAAAAAATAACGATGACCAAAAAAAAGCTGTTCATGCAAAGAAATTAATAAAAGGCACATCACAACACATCACACCATATCCTGACTGACAATTTTTTAAATTTTCAGTAAAACAATAGATATTCGGTATGGAATATGAGCATGTCACACTCTTTGTGTGTAAATATCATGCGTAAATAAATCATGAGCTGTTACATCACAGCTTGTAAGGGCTCTGCAGGAAAATGTGACTGTGGTTTCAGATGCGTATGCGTGCCGCCCGTGTCTTGAGCGTGAGGAGAAAGTCACTCTACTTCCTGACAGGACGTGTGTGCAGACCAGCAAACTCAAGACCTGTTGATTAAAGGGTTTCTAGAAACCAATTACCTCGCGATCCAACTGCGCTCAGCAGCACGATGTGAAAATAAACCTTCAGTTATTGCTGCTTCACTCCGAGAAATAAAAGATCCAACTGAGCCTTCACTGAGCTCTGCCCCCTGGTAACTGTTGCCAAGTCTGATGAGCTTTTTAGGACGTCTTAAAGAACAAAACTGGAGATTTTTGTGATTGACATTGCGTAGATGATATTCTTACAAGAAATTGAGTGATTTCTAAGATTTCCTAATTATCTTTATACACCTTCTCCTTTAATCAAATTGATACATTTTCACCATAATATTATTAAAAGCTGCGGAGAATCAGCAGAGAACCAAATGCTTATCAATCAATAAATTAAAAGTCAATTAAAAAGAGAAATTCCTATGAAATTCCTAGTTTTCATATAGTGAGAATGTTAGTGTAGGTAGAGAAACAGTCTAAATGAACCTGCAATGCTTTTTTCCTTTAAACAAACTGTTAAATTTTACCATTATATGATTAAAAGTTGTAAACATGGCAAATCAGCTTGGGAAGTAAATGCTTATCAATAAAATAAGAAGAGGAATCTGTTCTATAAGTTTCTACAATGCTTTCACTACAGTACTCATAAAAATGTGTATAGGATATAGTTAAACTATTTTCACTTTAAAATTGCTACAAATAATAAAAATTGAATTAAACGTGACATTTCTGAGAAGTAGAAATGTTGAAGTAGTACTTTCTTGTGACATGTGCTCCAATAATCTTTGTTGTATTTACAACAATTGTATTTTTTTTATAGTGCATTGTGAAATTGTGCAATTTGCCACCATCTCTTCTACTCTGACCTGAATTAATATGTAAATGAACTAATATTAAGTTATTACAATTAATGTAACCTGGAGGAAGTCTCCAAGTTCATTTTAGAACAATGGGAAACCAATGCAAACATCTGAAGAACTTAACATGGAGAATCAAGAGCTTTCTTAATCTCCAAAGAATCTCAAGATCACTATACGGGTTCTTGATAAGAAGAGGCTTCATCACCGAACATAAGATGATGCAAATAAAGAGTATTTAAAGTGTCTGAATTTCCATTGTAGTGGAAAGAGCAGCAGGAGGAAAGCCTCGCATCAGATTCACCACATCAGCTGAGTCCTACACGCCCAGAGAGCCACGCGTTACACAGTCGTCCCGCTGAAGGCTTTCAAAGCCTGACCTTTGTGAGGTGAAGGATGAAACCCGACGTATTTTCACCGGGGGTTTCCCCGAATGCCATTGGTTTCTATAAGGGACTCGTAAAAAGAGGAAACTCAGATTTGTGTGTGCTCTTCAAGAGAAATGTTAAAGGGGAAAATGTTCAACATTTGTTACATATGCAGCTGTAAACGAGTGTTCAACGATCTGAAGAGCAAACTATGATGTCGATTGCATCACGGGGACAAGAACAGGTGTCTAAAGAGTAGGCCTTTGAAGCATGATATAGTGCTTATGTAGACGTTTAACAGTCACAACATACACAAAAAAATATTCAGATTTTAGCACAATAAGACAATACTCTGAAAAAGAATCTATACACACACGGCAGTGGTCAACCGTTTGACGGCAAGCAAAACAGCATGGCTTCAACAACGCCGTTGTCTGTTTGCATGAATACTATGACAAATTATTAACTGCACTTGAAGCTTTCGCAAAATGAAACATGCCAAACTGTTTCCGCCACCATAACGAAAACAAAATGTATGTTGATACTAGGGGTGTGCGATACATATCGTCTGCGATAATACCGTCATTTTTGTGTTAACGATGTGCGATTTGACAATTTTTTTTTGAAACCATTCAAAACATCTCTAAAGAGGGAACGCATACATTACGTGAAGTCTAGACTAGTGTGTGTGCATTTAGAGTGTGTTCTTTCACTGCACGATTCAGTCTACTAAAACGCCTTTAAATTATTTACAAATTCAAGACATGGGGGCAGAACATTTATATATTTATATCATCTCATATAGCCTAGTTAATCAATCTCACATGAAGAGTGACTTTTTATTTATTTATTTTTTAATTACTATGATTACAAGTAGTGTTGCCACGGTACCAAATTTTCAGTATTCACGGTTCTCGGTACCAATTACAGTACCAAAGCAAAACACAAAAACATACTAATTAAAAAACAAAAATAAAACACAAAAATCAATGCCATTCTTTACTTATTTTTAAATACATTTTATTTTTTGGTAAATAAAGGGGATTTACTATTAAAATTAAGAAGAAATATTGTGTGATTTATAGGGGTGTGACGAGATCTCGTGGCATGAGAACTTGGCGATATCCTCGCGATAGTGATATGATGCAACGCAACAAATCTCCGACAGAAAACTGCTGCCACGTTCTATTTATGACGTGCTGACACGAATTCCAAACGGTTTTTAATGGTCGCTTTATTCACAGAGAGTCTCGCAGAACATGCAGGATTTATATTTTAATCGATTTTTGCGGCTTAATATTTACAGAGACTAGTCCATATGGCAAACTGTAGGCTACATTACATTTTTAAACTGGATTCCGAGATTCCGTCTGCGTTTTCTGCATCGCGTAAATCATGGTGCTGTACACGTCAAGAACCGGGTTAAAAAGTACTGGTACCGTGACACTAATTACAAATGTGATACTGAATTTTTACAACAATTCAATAAACAAGAAGTTAATTAAGAGACTAACATTTTAGACACATAATTTCCTGTTTTTGCGCTATTATTTTGACAACAAAAAATAATTCCAAACACAATCATAGCATTATTTTGCGTCTCTGAGCAACATGACAGTGTTTCGTTCCTTTAGCTGTCGACAGCAGTCCTTACGGTACCAGCACAATAACACACTCAGCAAAATATTGTCTAATTATTGTTAACAATAAGTATTAGTAATATATTAGTATTATTTTTTGTGAATATCGCAAATCCCTAGTTGATACGCCAAATTCTGGAGGGAATACTAATACTGTCTTAAATTCAGAGTAAGGTAAATAACTGACCTATTGGTAAGCCCCTCCCTTCAAACGCAGATGAGCCAATGGCAGTTGAGTATTAGTTGCACGGGGAGCAGAACTCGGGCATCTGTAGGTTTCAGTACCATAGAGAAACAACTGACCTAAAGTTCGCATCAATTTGATGGGGTTTATGATTAAAAAAAAAAATTTTTAAAAAGTAAAAAACAATGTGGTACTTGTAACACTGATTCAATGTAACCCGAGATGATAGGTAATGTAATTTAATTTATTCCATTTTATGAATACAAACAAATCAGAGCAAATATGTTCCTAAGCATTCAACCCCAATCCAATTCAATTCAAATGAAGCACATAGACAAATCTTCATTTTTGTGTTGGTCTGAATGGAAATGCAAATTCATTCTTTGCCACTACGTGCCGCTTTTGAAACGCTAAAAGTTCACAAACCCTGCTTGAACTGAAATCGACTAATCACTGGAGATTAGCGTCACGCAAAGGAAGGATCAGGCTTGGAAAAATAAATCATTAAAAGAATCATTTGGGAGTTGTTGAATAAATAATGTAAAAATAAATGCATATCAGAAAATGAAAGTGTTTTTTGACCTTGCAAGCCTGTCAAACTGTTGCTGGGGACTCCCAAAACCAAAATAAGAACCATATGAATCATAATAGGGGCACTTTAAAAATGCTGTTCTTTTTTAACTTTCTGTTCATCAAAGAATGGAGAAGGAAAATACTAAATAGGAAGCCGCACAACCATTTTCAACACTGACAATAATCAGAAATGTTTAGTGAGCAAATCAGCATATCAGAATGACAGATATAAATTTCATTTAAGAATGTATTCAAATACAAATCTGTTTTTTTAAATTGCATTTTTTCACTAGCAGCTGTAAGAATGATCAAACTAGCCCAAAATAAAATAAAAAAACATTTAAGAGGCTAATAATGTGTAGGACGGTGTTAAAGAAAATCAGCCTACTGACTAAATGACAAATGCTACGGCTGTTGGATTACATTTGTTCACAGCAGAATTTGACAGCGCTTGTGTTTATTTTACGAAATGGCTCCAGAGGTCAGTGATGCTGAAAGGTCTTCAAACACACAGGATGAAAGCAGTACAAGCCTATAACGAAGGCCTATTTCAATCCTTGCCATTTTTAATCAGACAATCGGCCGCCTTCATTTCGTAAAACAGGACCAAATGCAGATATAATTAAAGCAAAAACAGCATAACTGCCATAAAAATGTGCCAAATTTTGTCAACATCAGGAGGAGACACAAAGGCCTTTTTTGTCAGCATAAAAAACCTTGTACTTCAAAGCCCTGCGTCTGTGCGGGAAAAAAGGAGCTCGGCAAAATAAAAATGGCATCCAGTTTGAACGTGAAGCGGAGAGAGAGGTCTCTCACGGGAATGGTTCAGATCACAAAGGCCATCGTCTAATGGGTAGGAGAGTGAGTCACACGCCTGTTCCTGTCTCTGCCGCTTTTCCCTTTTTTCTCCCTCCCTCTCATGCAAGCAGCTCCCGATTGCACGAGCTCCATGAAAATACGTCTGCTCCAACCGTCCGGCGTGCGGTGAGTGAACTCAACAGAAACGCTGCAGCGTACCGGTGTCATCTGTGCAAATGAAAGCAAAACTAGGACACGACTGTAAACAGAGCAGCAAAATGTGCAGCGCCAGTTGGTGCACTTCTGATTTCTTGCAGACAGACATGCTGCTGATGCCTTCCTTAATGTTCAAATTTAGCTTAAAATAAATGCATGATTTAAAGCATGCAGGCACTTAAAATATGACCTGAAAATGCACATTATTATTTCAAAGGCACTACAGCTTTCAGGTTGTAAATTATTGTACTGTACTATTACAGAAAACTAAACAAAAAAAAAAATCCTGGAAACAAACCTACAAGATTAAAATCTGAATAACCTACAAAAACAATGTTTTAAATAACACAACATGCATGGATTTTTTAAAAGGCCAAAAATACCAGTATCAGCAATGCATGGTGGCTGATATATTTAATAATCAAATTTACAGAAAATGAGACTTGTGTAAAATTGCTGAAATTAAATAAACATTTCACACACTATTTACTCAATTCAGTAAACCAGTTTTTAATACACTTTTTTTAAATGTTGATTATTAAATTTATGCTTCCAAGGCTGGTTTGACCATTATGTTTTTTTAATGGCCAAAATGCAAATAGCAATAGTGGAAGGAGGCTAATATAAAATTAATTTACAAGAAAATCAGTTTACAAGGCTTGTTTGACTGATATTGATTTTTATGATGGCCAATAATACCAATTGTGAAAAGTGGCTGGTATAGCATTAATATGTTAAAAATAATCCAATTTATGAGAAATGACATGACAATGGCAAAAAAAATATTTTTACACAATATTTACATTTTGTACAAATATTCAAAAACATTTATATTTTAATATTAATTCTGACAAGAATATTTGTTTACGAGGCTGGTTTGACCAGTAAATATTTCACTGGCCAATAATACAAGTGTCAGTAATGGGAATGACCGTGTGCATAAAATTGCTGACATTAATTAAGCATTTACTTCAGACACTATTTACTGGAAATCCTGAACAAATATTTTTAAAAAGTATCTTAGAATATTTATGTTGACTAGAATGTGACAAGGCCAGTTTGACCAATGTGGATTTTTAATGGCTAATGGTACGTAAAATTTCTGAAATTAAATAAACACTTATCAAACACATAATATTGTCAAAATATTTAAAAAAAAAACGTTTATTAATATAATAGTTATGTTGACAAAGCTGTTCTCAATATTTGAAACTGATACGGGGAAAATAATACTTTTAATAATCATCCAACCGGATATAGCTATAGTTGTCAGTCGACAATAATAATAATCTCAAAATGCTCAAATATTGTTTGTTTATATGTATTATAGGTATTATACAAACAAAACAAACATTACTGCACATTTTTTGTTCTGACTCTGCTGGAACTCAGCGTATGCATATGTTAAACACATTATGAACAGGGAATGCCCCGAAATGACATTGAGAAAAAGTTAATAGAGAGGTGGCTGTTCTGACATCACAGCAAGCTTCACTTCTAGGCCCGAATGACAAAAACAAATGTGTGTCAGTTCTTTAACTACGAAAATCTGTCTTTTTGAGGTTGACTTTATTATTTCAAACTTTTAAGCTCAATTTCATTGTCAGTCTCTTTATTTTGGCTCAATCTGTATGGCTTTTCATCTGCCAACTGCAGTTTGTTATTTTGCAGAGATATGTGCGAGTGTTGCCTTGACAGTCACTGCAAATTCCCAGCGCATCAGCACCGCCACGGATCCTTTATCTAACGTAAACACGCCATATAACTATAAAAGACGCATTTTGGAGGCTAAGTAGCCCTGAAGCAAACTTGGACAGAGACGAGCCTGTTATTATTCATCATAACGCAGATTCGCACACAGGGCCTTTCGTGCATGTGGCCCCGTGACTTTAAAAAGGGTCAGTGGAAAAACAGCAGGAACCACAGGCTCTCCTTGGACGGTGGCCCGGCTGTGGAAAACTGGGATCTTTGAATAATAATCCCTAATATGTCATTCTGAACGTGTGTGAGCGCAGTACAAGACGAAGGGAGTGGGCGTAAACATCTGATCTAGATTGCAAACTCACAGGCTAAAATGAATCTCAAATCTGTCCTCCCCAAAAACAAATGTCAAACCAAAACCTTGAAGCCACATCCAAAAATGCTTAAATCATTACATAACCACAACAATAATCTGTCTACGCTGAAAAATGGTGTAGAAACAATTTTCTCTCAGAAACTACTAGAAAATATGATACATAATTACGAAGAAATGGCCAGGAATACACTGAAATTAATGTGCCCTTTGAAGCTAAAATAGACCAAAATAGTATTTTCATGTAAATCATACTATAGTTATTTCTTATAGTACAGTTTAAATTTAGAAAAATTGGTGGGGAAATAAACTAAAAAAAAAAGATAAAAGATCCTTTCGGATTTTTCAGTAAGCACTTTTTCCTTTAAATTTGCTTGAAATATTTCTAAAGGGCCAAACAAACTGAAAAAGGCCAGGACTGCATAAACCTGATATGAATCACAGATTGTAGATTGGAAAAATATGGATTTAGAAAATATTACAAATATATTAAACAAATATTTTTATTTAAAAAATTATAATTCACAAATATATTAAACGGCTGCTTGACAAATTAATATCAACCTTGTGAACACTTAAAAAAAAAAAGTCTAATATTTTCAATATACAGGCCTGTCCTCTCAAAATGAAATAAAATGTAAAATAAAAAAAAAATAATAAAATTAAACTATATTATGTTACATTATATATGTGGAAATTCTAAGTTTAAATGTTTACATTAAAAATGTTTCAGAAATTCTATGGATATATATATATATATAAAATTACATAAATGTATACATGTAATTATTAGCATATACAATTTGTTTTTTGTTTTTTTCATTTTTATATAAACTTTGCACTTAAAAACATACAGCCTACATTATACATCTAATATTTTGCTAGTGGGTGAGATGTGGTGCCTCCCAGTAAAAGCCTGATTCGTGTCAATTAGATTGTGCTCATAGTAAACAATGTAGTAACGTATTATGTCATCACAAAAAATCTCTATGAAAGACACTGGGAAATGCAGCTCCATTTGACATGCTTCTGGCTGTCGCTGCACAGCTGAAGACGCCTCGGTACGTCCTTTAGACAAAAGGTTTCTGCGCGAAGGACGGTCACCAAATAAAGCTTTGTGCAAACCACACACACACACACACACACACACAGCAGAGCTGCATGCATGGATACAATATTTCATGCACGTCGCAGCTGCAACCACGCTCAATATAACAAACACCTCGAAATGACTATACAAATATATTTACATCCATTCCATGTATTGATGCCAGACGTGATCCAGTCGTTTAACAGAGAAAAATGGGTGGTGGAAAACAATGCAAATTACGATAAATGCAACGCGTTCCGGCTGACTGTCTGACAGAAAGGTGCAACTTAAACGGGTTTATTATGAAAGCTAAGGCATACAGTATCATGTTGCGGTCTGCGCCACCCCTCTCACGCACAGACAATGAGCCTGCAGTGGGTTTATGAGACATGCGGGGCCCTCCAGCTCTTCACACCCGCGTTTAACGCACAGCAAACGCGCCTGTCACTGACGCATGCACGGCGCACACTAGCAACGCTCGCGCGCGCAACCCCGCTCCAGCTGCTGCTGATATTCACAAAAAGCCTCGAAAACCATACACACACTGGGTTATTGTTGTTCCAGCTCTCAGACCGGTCGGTTAAGCTCCCTCCGTAGCAAAAGTCAACGCGTTTTCCTCCTGCTTCAGTCGTAAACCGCGACGAAAAACAACTGAAACTTTCCGCTTACCGTCGCAGCGCTCTTCGGCTTCCTCTTCGTCATTCACCTACCAGCAGAGGACGAATTATCGACGATTTTAAGAAAAAGAAAGCTGTGTGTCGGAGGGTAAAAACTGAACATTAACCCTACGGCTGTGTGACGTCTCTCAGTGCTGCTTTTGAAAACATCGCCGTCAGTCCGTCTCTAAGAAAAGCCCCAGCGAAAAAAACACGCAAAGCGGAGGCGCTCATTGGCTGACGAGGGACCACGTGATCCCAGGCGCTCTAAAAACGTTCTGCGCTTGCTCGTACTCGCTCTGAAATGTTGGCTGTTTAATATTTTTGTTCTGTTCATATTTTATAAAGGTGTTTTAATATTTAATAATATGTTTACATACAATATTTAATATTTTTATTTGATCTTTTTTTATTTAATTAAATATAT
>JAUCMR010000158.1:277727-289346 GCA_032357425.1 Enteromius argenteus | reverse complement strand
ATATATATTTTAAGGTAATATTATAATTATTTTTTTAATTATTTATTCAATACGTTTTATACAAATACATAAAATGCATTGGGTGGGGGCTGAAATTATATGTAAATATCAATTTAGGCTTCTTTTTATGCAAAGAATATGTCCAGTGTATTTTATTTGATATATTTGATTTATTAACTTTTTTTGTGTGTAATTTCTTATAGGTTTTTTATTTTATTTTACTGTTTTATAGTAAGGTGAAATACTTTCCCTTTGTGCTCATCCCATGTCGTAAATTTGTTTTTGTATGAGAGTTTATCGTTATTCTCTCTCTCTCTCTCTCTTTCTGGGACGGTGGGGCTGACGCTGCGCACCGTGACGTCACCCTTTCCGTTCGACGCTGCAGCGAGCGCGAGCGCGAATGTTCTGGAACGTTGATGTCGGAGAGAGGCGCGAGGAGAAGGAATGAGGAGAAGGTATTTGACGAGCGCGATCCAGTGTGGCGTCATTTATTCTGTTGCTACGAGCGCATAAAACGTGTTTGATTCTAGGTTGGTTCGTTCAGAACGCCGTTGTCGCGGTTTCGGCGGGTTTTATTGGTGTGGCGCAGTTGGTTATTTACATGATGTAGGAAAAAGGGAGTTGGCGCATGCGCAGGGAATGGGCTGGTATTATGTTGCAGAACGAGCTCGAATCACAAGGGAGAACACTGGTCTGTGTGTGTGTGTGTGTGTGTGTGTGTGTGTCTAGCCAGCGCCCATCCCCCTCACACACACACACACACATACACATATATGCATAGACCAGCTAGAGTCGGTTGCATGTAGCTGTTAGTGTGAACTAGTGATCATAACATGAATAAATACGCGTAGTTGACATATGACACGGTAACTGTCTTGTGTAGAACTGGCTTATGGTTTGAACCTTAACAACAAAGTACCACACAGTGCTGTTATTTCCTTTTTTTTACAATTGCAAAAGCATAAAAGATGCATTTAAACAGTGTGTTTGCAGCTGGATGCTGTTTATATGTTTGTCTTAAATTAGCATGATTTAGGCTAATCAAACAATTTGTGTTTATCTATCAATGATTATAGAGTAATATTTTAGGTATTCAAGACACTGCAAAAAGTGGTGACCTGGCAATTTCTACTTAATTTACACGATAAAATAGTTCGTTGGTATAAATCATTGACTGTAGAAAAAGATGGACGACGCCACTCCACTTCCTTCCACTATAGAAATTGAAGCCAAAACACGCTCAGTATGGCCGCTGACATTTTACGAAAATGACGTCATTAGGAGCCAGAGTCTGCGCAGTAGAGATCGTGAGGTGGAGCCGCGGAATCAAAGTCCCGCCCAAACTCCCGCGCACCCAATCAGAAGCTCACAATCATGACGCCACACCCCGTTTTTATAGCATCAAATAACTAGTTTAAAGCAAACTATTTAGAAAAACGAACACTTGAACATACATCGACATGACAATAACTACCTACAATAACGGAATTTACCTTTGTACAAAAAAAAAGTATTTGAAGTCTAATTTAATTAATTAGTTTGTCTCACGTCCCATTGGATGACATGGAGAGGGCGGGGTTTATGACCGATACTGCAGCCAGTCACCTGGTGCGGCACACCCGGTATAAATGAATGCATTTAGCTTGATTCAGTGATATTAATTAATAGATCTGATTTGAATAAAACTTAATCTTATCAATTTTTCAACACTGTGTCTTTTTTCTGGTTATTCTTAGGAATTAATGATTTTCTTTGTTAAAAGTGAAAATTAATAAAATACATGTACTGAAAGACCTATTACTAAGGCAGCTAATATTAAACCATTTTTAGATTATTGTCATTGGATACTAACTGTACCTGACTGATCAAATAATAGTAAATATTGTGGAAAATGACAGAATTCTGGCGTACATTTTATTCACTATCATTAAATTGGATTGATAGACAGATTCCAATATATATATATATATACATATAAACACATTGCTGTCATGCTCAGCCAACTACTATAAATGCCATGGTATATGATTATGGCAATTATGCAGTATGGGTTTTGTAAGGAAAGACTGTGAATGGTTAGATTCTGTATGGAAAACCGCACATGGAACAGCCTCAGAAATGCTCGCTCTTTTGATGTGGCTTGTTTATACATCCTGCATCTGCCACTGTCAGTAAGGTTATGCTGTGTGGATGGCAAAATGTATGCCTTTTAAAGCATCGTTTATTTCAAATAAAAGTAATGGAAGGCTAAACGGTATGTGCTTATGTTATGTTTTGTTATAATATCACAAAAGTGTATTTGGGATGGAGGCCCTCGTCGTGACCATGTTTACATGCACAAGAATTCCTAAATTAAGTACAATTTGGTCATATGTTGATGAATATGGCACAACCCCAGTATTCCAAAACATATGGCGTATGCCTCCATGAACCAATTTTCTATTAATGAAGATGAATAAAAATAAATCAATATACAGATGGGTTAAAGCATCATAATAGTATCTGCCTACGTTTTGCTATTTATTGCTCGTGCTGCTGTCAGTGATGAGAATGTGAATTGAGGTTAAATTACTCTACATAATTGCTAAAAATGAAGCGTAATAACCAGTGAAATCATCTCCAGTATTTTCAGTGGTGTTGCAGTAAACGTGTTCGACCTTGTTTACACAGAACATGCTGATCCTTGTGTGTTTAGAAGTGTTACACTAGCTGTGGAGCATACAAACTACTTGGATCTTGTTTATATCAAGGAATAGTAACTTTTAGGGAATAGTTCACCCAGAAATGATAATTTTGCTGCAAATTTACCCTCAGGCCATCCAAAATGTTGATGAGTTTGTTTCTTCATCAGATTTGGAGAAATGTAGCATTGCATCACTTGCGCACCAACGGATCCTCTGCAGTGAATGGGTGCCATCAGAACGAGAGTCCAAACAGCTGATAAAAACATCACAATAATCCAGACCACTCCATCAATTAACATTTTGTAAAACCAGAAGCTACGCTTTTGTAAGAAACAAATCTGTCTTTAAGATATTTCAGCTTCAAACGGTTGCTTCCAGAAAAAAAAGGAAGTCTTCTATGTGAAATATAGCTGATCTTTTCTGAATCGGGAAATAAATCTGCAGAGATCAAGCACTGTTTACAGCCAAAACAAAAATGTTGGTGGATTTTGATTTGAGAGACAACAGGAGATGGAGGAAGCGTTATGGATTATGGACTGGTATTTTAGCCAGAAGTAATATTTTAAAGTTAAAAACATCTTTCTGTTTCTTGCAAACGAGCAGCTTTTCTTTTTACAAGACATCAGCTGATGGACCGGAGTGGTGTTGGCAGCTGTTTGGACTCTGATGGCACCCATTCACTTCATTTCTAAGCAAGTGACGGAATGACAACTTTCTCCAAATCTGATAAATGTTCATTTTTTGGGTGAACTATTCCTTTAATGTGCGTGGTTCATTTGTCGTAATTATAAAACAAAAAAAGAATCACACTTGTCTATTGGGTATAATTAATGATAATATTTTATTTACATACACAACATCTCTGATGTTTACAAGGACTCAAGATCCGTTTACAGGTCAGGTCTCACACCAACGCCCGGTCCAGGAGGAGGTTCTGTCAGTGAGGTTAAACCTCCGGCAGGTTCACATGAAAAACGGCCACTCCTGATGGAAGTGAAATCATTACAATCAATTAAAACGTTCTTAGTGTGCCAAATGATTCATTAACCACACACATCACATCATGTACTTATTTAATTACACCTCTAGTTGCTTCATATTATCTTTACAAGCAAAATAAATACTAGGGGCATCTATGAGAACTGCAAGCTGAGCTAAGCATCGCCCTCTTACAACTAACAACTGACCGTCAATCCTTTTAATAAGCTTGTCTAATAAGCTTAAAAAAATAAGTCTGTGAATGTCCCAAACGCCTCCATGATGTCACAACCAAACTATACTTGACTCAGATCTAGATAAACAAATCAAATGGCTTGGCACAATTTCTGAAAAGGATCTAAATCTATAAACAAATAAGGTGAGACGCTTTCACATACAATTCCCACTGCTGCTCTTTAAAGTCTATTATAATTGATAAATGGATAAAAAAAAAATGCATCCATATATAACAGCCATATATGCATATGCACTATTTTCTGACAACATCGGACATTGAAGAAGGCTTGAGGAATGGTGCTGAGAATTCAGATTTGATCACAGGAATAAATTACATTTTTAAAAGATTTGGATATAAAGTTAGGCTAATAAAATTTTATAAAATATACAGTGATAAATTACTGTTTTTACTGCATTTTTCATCAAATAACTACAGTATTAGTGAGCAGAAGAGACTTGATATTTATGCATTTAGTTTTAACCAAACTGTCAATTAGACTTGATTTGTTTAATGTAACAAGTAGAAAACAATAAAAATCTATTTGAAATAATGAAAGGCATGTTTTCTAAGAAGTTTTTAAGAATTATATTCAATAATTCTTTTATATGTACCGTCACCAATATAGCAATTTATCACATATGAACTATATAAAAGGTTTAAATGCATGAACATCATGCACAGACTTCATTTTTGAGTGACGACACCAAAAAATAAAATGTCCATGAATTTGCGTCTGAAATTTGAATCAGAGATGCTATAATCTCGTATTTGCAGTCTGTGAGACAAGGAAAGAATCTTAGGAATATCACAATATATCAAGTAATATTTAACGAAAGGAGATTTGTGTACCTGGGTCCAGGAGGAGGAACTCTGCCTGCCTTCAGTTCATCAATAATCTGCTCCATGTCTGACGGTTTAAGATCCTCCTACAAACCAAACCAGAAAGACAGGAAACACTCGTTAATGCGGAATTAATTGATTATAGTATACCCTATTCTCTGACCTCTGAGTTAAAGAGATAAGCTCAAGCATCAATTGTACTATACTGAATTCAATGATAATGTAAAAATAGTGTCTGTTTTCAGATCCACTGAGAAGTTCCTAATAGGGGTTTACATTTCTTTAAACGAAACTTGCAAGCATGTTGTTGACAGGTTTTGTGAGGTTTAACCACTGCAGATGTTCTGCTGCCCTTCAGAGACTAACTTTCTGAAAATGTTAGCAACACTAAATGCATGTAATGGGTAAACATGAGTGATCTCTAGCCAGACCACAGCTATCTCGTTATCTGGAAGCAGCAGGGTCATGTAGATGTGATCTCCTCCAGAAGAAAGTATCAAAGGATGAGCTCACCAAACGCCCTAACGGATGATTAGCTTCGGAGGGAGACCTGCTAACCCATTTCAGGTGGGTGAATCACGCAGAGCTTAAGAGTTTCTGTTTAACTGTGAGAGGCCACGGCTAATTGCATCATTACCCCGGCAGGTCATACAGGGCATCTCTTAACACAAATAAGCTTAAACAGAGACGTACACAACCCAAGGAATGTTCACCACCGATACAGACTCAGATCTAATTAGTGAATTAATCTTTATTTAAACAGAACATGAGGTGACTTACATAAGCAATCTTTCCTTTAGCTAGTTTAGCAATATGCACCATCAATATTGTATTAGTATATTAATAATAACTAGTAGCAGTAGTAGGAATGAAAATCAATTAATTAAAATAAATTAGAATACAATAACTATGCACTATCAATATTATATTATTTTTTGATGGTGTATAAAAATAGTAATCTGTTATTTACATGATTATGTTTACACAAAGCTCTTTTGTTGTTCATAATGCATTTAGTGCTTTTTTACAATTTAAAAAAATACACACTAGAAATTATGTTATTTTTGATTGTGCATAATAATAATAATAGTAAAGATAATAATTAGTACTTATACAGTTCAATCTATGCAAAGCTCTTTGTACAATGTGCATTCTTTCTCAGCTTTATCACAATTAAATTACAATACAACAAAACATATATGTACTATATTATTATTATTATTATTATTATTAGATGTTTTACAATGTGTGTAAGATGTATTTTTATTTGTATAATGATATTTAGTTATTTTGTTGTACATTTGCCTTTTCTGACAAATTTGATAAACATTAGAATGCAACAAAAACAATACACACCATCAATATCATATTATTATTATTTCATTGGGAAATAATAAGAATAGTAATGATAATTGTTACTACTGTTATTAATACTTGTTACTGTTATTTGTACTAGTATAAGTTATTTCGTTTGTGTGTTCTGCATTGCTTTTTGACTACTAAAATGACAGTACAACAAAAACAACATGCAATATCAATATCAATTGATGATGTATAATTCTGTATAATAATAAATATAAGTATTACATTATTTGTACAATAGTATGCAAGTTAATTTGTTTGCATGTTCTCTAATTGTCAGCCAATCACAATATATTTTTTTCTTGTTACCACTTCAAAGCAAATAGGATCACATGAACACATCCTGTAAATTGCCCTTTACCCTTGTTAAGACTCACTAACAGGCCACTCTCACCACAGTCACAAACACTGCTTATCTTGACTTCATAACAGAGAAACTGCCTCCCCTGGAGGTGACATTAAAACTAGCTTCCGCTCATCAACATACGTTCACTGCGGTACTCAAACATCAGGTTTCTGATCATACTCACGTAATAGTTATCATTGATTTGGACCATTGGTGCGTTCACACAAGCCCCGAGGCATTCGACTTCTGTTAGCGTGAATAATTTATCTGCCGTGGTTTCACCAACTTTGATACCTGACAGAAGAGATCATTTTTTTGGTTAGACGATTAAACATATTCATTAATTACATGTTAATTCAAATAAATAAATAATGTAAATATTAAAAACTTATTACAAAATATTGTAATAATAATTATTACAAAAATAATAATTATTACATTATCAAATTCTATATTACATTATATATATATATATATATATATAATTTCAGGTGCCAAGGCAGTATTTCTCAATTTAAACATTCAAAACAAAACAATAACAACAAAAGTGTCACACTGACTTTTGTCCTTAATAGGTGATTTTTTGAGGTTAAAAATTAAACGCATAGTCATTACTTAGGATGGCATTAAACAAAATTTAAATAGTAAACTATTCAGTTATTATGCATATATAATTACATTGTTATTTTAAATTTTTATTACATCACATTCTGTATTATATTATTTCAGCTAGTGAACAAGGCATAATTCTCATTCTTATCATTTTTAGTTTAAAGAAAATAACTCAAATGAAAACTAACAAAGAAGAGAAAATACTATAGACATCTAAAACTATATATTTAGTATATTAACTATATATTATATAACAAATATTAATTATAATAGTATATGAATGATACTAAAACAACACTAAAGAAGATATTTTAATTTGTTATAAAAAAAAAAAAAAACATGAGGGTGAGTAAATGATGCCACTGCCTGATTTTATTTCTACTTATATGTAAATGTTTTTTTTTTCTAAAAAGTACAATTATAATATTACAATCCATTAGTGTATTATTCCAGCATCTTCAAATATCCAAATTTCAGGCCATGTTTGAGCAGCGTAGCTTCAGCTTGTTTATACAGCGAGTGTGTTTATTGGTGATGTGTGAGTGAGATGTGTGTGTGGAGTCCCTGTGGAGAGCTGGAAATGGTTCTCGCTCACCCAGTTTGCTCTGGATGGTCTCCAGGATGCTGTCGGAGTCGCAGAGCATGCAGGGCGTAGTGGTGCAGATCTGGATGTGGTACTTTCCCACCGGCTGACGGAGGAACATGGTGTAGAAAGTCGCTACTTCATAAACCCTCATTGGAGCAATGCCCAGGATCTCTGCCACCTGCAGGAGAAACCAGACATCACATTAAAATAACAATTTCAAAATGATTACTACTATTATTTTAGCTGTGTTTATTTATTTGTTTTTATATTTCTGATACCGTGTATTTTTCTGCATCTGTGGAGCAATAGCCAACATTCTGTAGATATTAAAGTTAAAACACAGAGCTATATTTGTGAATGAAACATTCCACATGACCTGGACTGTTGATATTTAACAGCATGGAAATGCATGTCTTATCAATGCCATGTGTTTCATGAAGGCAGGGTGACTTAATATTCTGAGATGCACGAAGATGTTTTGCCACATAATACAAAATCAATACTTTACAATGTCATAAAAAACTATGAAAATATCATAAATGACAAATATAATTGTCAGGTCAGTTTTATTAAAATTTCTATATTTTAACTGTTTCCACACCATTTTGACCAATGAATTTCCATGACTGGATGCCTTTAAAAAAAATATATATATATATTTCAACAGAGACTGACTGCACTCATGGTTATTAGTTAACAAAATAACTAAAACTAATAAACTTGAAAATTTAAACAAAATTAACAAACGATAATCCAAACATCTATACTTAGGCCTGTCGCAATAATCAATATTTGGACTTATTGCACAATATATGTACATGACCTCAATAATTTTTGGTGATGCAATATATTGCCCATTATATTTACATTTTAAAAAATCATTAAAAAAAACATTCCACTGACATAACAAGGTGTAGTCATGAGGTGCTAGTTCAAATTCTTCTACAAAAAAGTTTATTCTGCAGATATGGCCTTGTTTAGGGATCTGTGTCTTTGTGCATACAGAGATCTGACTGCTAAATAGGGATTGTGTTTTTCAGCAATAGTGTGCACCCTTACTTTCCAGAGAAAAGAAGGGACAAATCTGTAAACCTCCATGTTTTGACAGGTCAGTTTGTCTGTCAGTTCTTTATGTAGGCTATTTGGGGTTTTTTCTACTTGTAAGAAAATGTGTATTTACTATCTATTCAAATAGTATATCAAATAGTATTCAAGTTTTTTTAAGGTATCTAATATTTTGATACTTAATTTTCATGATCTAAATATTTAATCTAAAATATTTCAATGTCTGTTGTAAACTGAAAGTGTGCAGGCCTTCTTGCATTGTTATGCTGTTATATTATGATTATACATTCAGTGGCAAAAAATGGTATTAAAAAGACAATATCGCTTATTGCAATAATTCATGGGGCAATATATCACACAACAAAAAGTTGTTATTGTGACAGACCTATCTATACTTATACTTATTATACATTTCTTATACACACTCCCTAATTTATATATCTGTCCATACAATATATTATCTACCGTCTTTTTGTCTATTGCGTATTGGTTTTACATATTAATTTTAATATCACTTGTATTTATTTTCTTATCTGTGTCTTATCGCTTGTCCTCTAGATGTTTCGGTCATGAAGACAAATTCCTTGTGTGTGTGCTTGTGTAAGCACACTTGTCAATAAAGCTCTTACTGATTCTGATTCTAACAGCAATGACCCTAAAATAACACCGCTCTTAGTTAATGGAATAACTCCAGTAAATGTACATGCACTATTAAAAGACTTAAAATCACTAATAGTTTCAGGGTTTTAAGTGACTGTGATTGTTTGAGTGATTTAACCCATTATTATTTATCAATTAACAAAAGCTTTGTTGCATGTCTTTAGAGCATCTCACCTTGTTCATTGCTGAAATAGGAAGCCACCCGTTCTGCCTCTGAGCCAGATCCAGCACAGGAATAGTGGCGGCCGCCTTGTGGCCCTCTGGGTAATTATTCATGATGGCCTCAACTCTCTGTATCCAAATACATTATACAATAACCCCGCAGCTATAATCTGTATTCAACATATCTGAACACAGCAAGACATATTTTATCGTACATGTGGAATTCAGATGTAAAATATGATAATGGCAGCAAAAACACCTTAAACATGATCACATATTATGATATCAAAACCGTAAAGGATGAGTAGTGAGATTTCCCTCACCTTCATGTTCTCTGGGGTGAATTCAAATGGAGTCTCTGGGTTGTTGTCTGGTGTGTCTCTGTGCTAGAATAATAAAACCAGATCAAAAACATCAGTCTTAAAATAGTGTGTCCTCTTGGTTTTTACACAGATTGTTTTATAGCAGCTTTATAGTATTAAAAACAGTATTGTTGCAAAGCTCTTCAACTATAAAACTATAGATAGATAAAAAGATAGGTATCATTATCAGCTCAAATCAGTTCAGTTAAATGTGCACATCATTACAAAGCCTGCAATAAACACATGAAGGTCAAGTCTCACCACAAAGATTCCTCCTGCTCCAGCTCGAGCCGATGTCTGGTGCAAACTGCGGACCTGCCTCGCCTGCAGAACAAATGCAACAAGTGTAAAGTGAATAGAAAACAACACATTCATTTATTCATTTTTTTATTTTTTGCAACTGCTAAACCAATACATCCCTTTTTGTATGTACTGACTAAATAAATATGCAATATAATATTTAGTGAATTAAGTATGCAGTGTTTATGCTCTATAATGCTTTGTGTTTAGTTTATACAGGGTGTATTGTAATAGTGTGCTTATTTACTGATTCAGGTTCATTTACTGATTACTCTAACGTTACCTTTCTGGTTGAATCGAAACAACTTCTAAAAAAATACTTTTTTGTAATACCTCACGTTTTTTTGTGTGTCTAATAAACACAAAATGTTTAATTAATATTTGAATGATATATATATATAAACACAATCAGGCCTCATTATTAACGTAGCTGTTAGCGCATTAGCTTCATGTCCTTGCACAGATGTCAACGCCGCTTTTAAATAATAATTCGTGTGCAATTTATTCAACCAAATCATGAATAATCCGATTACAACATACATAAATAAACCTACCGCATAAGACACGGCAGAGCGCAGAGTTGATGATAAATACATCTTTTCAATGCGCTCGGTCACACTAAACACAAGCAATGGCGGACATCAAGTAATTCGAGCTCGATTGAGCGGGTCTGGTTACGCAAAAGACGCTCAGAGCGCCGAGTCTGAATAATGGATCACCGAGCGGCAGACGAAAATACAGATGCACATTGTGTTCTTGACATGTCATAACAAAAATAACACAAACCATCAGCGTGCACGCTTTGAACCTGAGCTTGAATGTTGCAAATGTAATGCAAGACTTCTGTTACTAAAATGTGAGCCAGTTTTGTTCTGCTTAACATTTGGGGTTTATTTCAAGTAAATTCTGTGATGCTTCCAAATGCAATAAACAGAGAATCGATATATAATATAATACTAGGTACTAGACTACTATTTGTAGTCCTAATTAAGTATTTTGTGCATATGTTGTAGTTTTGGTCTAGTGGTAATTTGTTTGATTTGAAAGTTCAGCAAACGACATTTGGCTATTTTTTCCAGGAAATCACAGCATAGTCATCAATTCCAGTTCGATGAGTGGGCAGGAGAATCCAGAGTTACGACAGAGGGAGGATGAGTCATGAAAATTATCCTGTGCAGACACAAAGACATTATTTATTTACCCAATATCTTTCTATCTATTTATCTCTCTATCTGTCTGTCTGTCTCTCTATCTGTCTGTCTGTCTGTCTGTCTGTCTATCTGTCTATCTGTCTGTCTGTCTATCTATCTATCTATATCTCTATCTGTCTGTCTGTCTCTCTATCTGTCTATCTGTCTGTCTATCTATCTATCTATCTATCTATCTATCTGTCTGTCTGTCTGTCTGTCTGTCTGTCTGTCTGT
>JAUCMR010000158.1:250583-277627 GCA_032357425.1 Enteromius argenteus | reverse complement strand
TATCTGTCTGTCTGTCTATCTGTCTATCTGTCTGTCTATCTATCTATCTGTCTGTCTGTCTATCTATCTATCTATCTGTCTGTCTGTCTGTCTATCTCTCTGTCTGTCTGTCTGTCTGTCTGTCTATCTATCTCTCTATCTCTCTCTCTATCTGTCTGTCTGTCTGTCTATCTGTCTATCTATCTATCTGTCTGTCTGTCTGTCTATCTATCTATCTATCTATCTGTCTGTCTGTCTGTCTATCTATCTATCTGTCTGTCTGTCTGTCTGTCTATCTATCTATCTATCTCTCTATCTATCTCTCTGTCTGTCTGTCTGTCTGTCTATCTATCTCTATCTCTCTATCTATCTATCTGTCTGTCTGTCTATCTATCTATCTATCTATCTGTCTGTCTGTCTATCTGTCTGTCTGTCTGTCTATCTATCTATCTATCTATCTCTCTATCTGTCTGTCTATCTATCTGTCTGTCTGTCTATCTGTCTGTCTGTCTGTCTGTCTGTCTGTCTATCAAAAAGTTATTTTTATATTTAGAGTGTGTGTACATGTTAGTTTATTATTATTATTATTATTATTATTCATTTCAGGAATTATAATTGTAAAAATTATTTATACATAACATTTTATTCTAAAAATGCAAAAGGTTTTGTTTTAGGGTTAGTGGGTTATCTGTTCACATATTTATGGATTAATATAAATCAATAAGAATTTTCTTTAATTTCTTCAGTTTTATAATTTACAATACATAAAATATACTGTAAAGAAATAGAAAAATGAAAAAATGTGTGTTAGTTGTCATTATTATTATTTTTATTACTACATCAAAATTTAAACATTATTCAAAAGTAAATAATAAACTAAAAAACAGTTTTACTTTACAAATTCAGAATGTTTTCTTTTAGGGTTAGTGTGTATGTTAGCTTGTTGTCATGACCGTTCTTTCTATTATCATAATTATTTTTATTTTATATTTTTTCACAAGTTAATAACTTATTTACATCTTATTTACTTATAAACATCTTCATTTAAGGTTAATGATTTTTATTATTTCTCATTTTTATTGCCGCCAAACAATTATTTGCGGTCAGTCACATCCAAAATAAAAGTTTTTGTTATAATATATGTGTGTTGTTGTAGAAATTCTCATTGCTAATCTGACTTTACCACAGACAACTCAAACACCTACAATTGTTACAGTATCTCGAGCCAGTGCCCTGAATTTCTTGAATGCAGTATAATCCAAAACTTCCCTGAAGTATGGTGACGGCATCAATAAGCTACTATCACTCCCTCAATCACACATGCACACAGGTCTTTAGCATCTATAGTAAACCTATTCCTCAGCTGCGCAGCATACACCAGACACCACTCCCAAGTTGTTCTTTGCAGGAATGAGAGTTTATTCACCGCTGGGAGCCCACTGGTCACAACAACCAAGAGAGACTCTCTGAACAGAAAGATACATGTACCTTGTAGTTGAGTAAAAATCAATATCAATCAAGTCTTCTTCACTGTAGTTGGTTATACTGATCTGGTCATTGGTTTTTTATATGACTGTTCCACTGTTTTAAGCACTTTTTTGGGAGATTATTTAATCATAGCCTTTGATCTGAGCATCCTTAGTCTGCACTTTTCTAAACCTTTTCCATACAATATTTCCATCACAGTGTATATATGCATGCATATATTTAAAAAAATAAATAAAATTATATTCAATATATTTGTATAAAATATAAGAATATAAATACATAAATGTATATACATGTACATATTTTCAAAATATATACTGTGTGTGTGTATTCATATGTGGGTCAAAGACAAAAAAGGGTTTAAGCATAAAAACAATAAGTGTAATACTGCTTTAAATTGTACTAAATGCTAATTAGTTAAAATTTGCCACTATCCTAGGTTTTGCCCATTTGTCAGTAATATTTTTTTACTGATTTAAAACACAATTACATTTAATATGCTCCCTTATTCTTAAATTATATATTTTAATGTCAGAATAAGCATATTGTTTGAATTTTTACATAAATATTGTGTTACACTGAATGACAATGTAACATTGTTTCAACCGACATGTTATTCTTTAAAAACTAATCTAAAGTTAAGTAGACAGTTTCCTTACATTTAGTGTACTTTATGGACATGCTTTTAAAGACTTTTGTGTTTTCATGCAGAAATCTTGATGTCTTTGACCCATGTACATAATAAATATACATAGTACACACACATATATAAACAAAAAGTTAGTTTGACAGCACTAATTATTTTTATTTATTCAATTAAATTTGTAAATGGCAAAACCTTTTCCCCCTAAAATGTCTTCTTGTAGAGTGAGTGTGTTAGTTTGTTGTCATTACAACTAGCCTTATATGAATCCAATGATGTGTCCTCATTATGACAGCCAAATAAACCTTATTTATGTGTGTGTGTGTGTGTTTCAGTAAACATGCAGATCATCCGTCAGACTCGTGCTGCGCCTCCCTCTGCAGTGGGATCAGCAGCCGAGCAGCCACTCAGCCAATGGAAAAGTAGGAGTGCTGAACGGAGCGCTCTGATTGGTGGAGGCGGAGCTGAGCAGACTGGGCATGATTAAAGGGTGGACAGCACATGCACAGCCACAATAATCTGCTTCATCTCAGGACTGACAATCTATCTTGACACAGATCTTAAGGATTGAGAAATGTCTCCCGTTTCGGTCTCCACCAACAGGGTCGTTCCAGGACCTCAGGAGCCGGAGGAGAAGACTTACCATCCCTCCGACGGCCTGTTCACTGATGCACATGTGCCAGACTTTGATGCATATCTTGCCTTGTATAAAAAGTCTACAGAAGAGCCTCAAGGTAACGGTGCATGCATATAAATGAGAGGCACACTCCAATGTGAGAGATAATGCAGTAAAAGAACTGATTTACCATGCATTGCAGAGTTCTGGGCTGATGTTGCCCAAGAGTTTTACTGGAAGAAACCTCCGTCAGGCCCGATGCTGCAGTATAACTTTGACGTCAACAAGGGGAACATTTACATCAAGTTCATGGAGGGAGCAAAGACCAACATCTGCTACAATGTCCTTGACCGAAATGTGCATGAGAGGAACTTGGGAGAGAAAGTGGCTTACTACTGGTAATATAACACATTCTCAGTGTTTTTAAATGATGCACACAGAACTCTGTGCATATAATGCATGCATGATTTGATTTTAAAGTTCATGCATTTGAGTCCTGCTGCTTGTGTCAAAGTTAAAGCAAAAGAGGCATGTGTTTTTCCACAAGCTCACTAAAGAAGGATTTTTTCATTAAAAATAAATTATGTTGTTAAAAAAGTGACAAATGCAAACACATTCTGATATTTATATATATATATATATATATTTTTTTTTTCAACCAGTGTTTACTTTTAAGTTTTAGTAATTTGATGCTCTTTTTGTGCAATTTTTAAAATATGTATACTTGTTTATTATTATTAATATATATTGTAATATTAATATAACTAAGTAACTATATGTTGCAACATGGTCATAGTAATTATTTATAATGATTATTTAATTTCATTTAATTAAAAACTAATTTGAGTGTTGCAACATGGTCATAAATATACAATAATTATTTATAATGATATATAATTTTGTTTAATTAAATACTAATTTTAATTTAGAGTCTAAATTGTTTCAAGTTCAGTCTGTGCTTTTAATGTTGAGATTGAGAATATGATTTTTAAATATTTACTTGTAGGGCTTGGCAGGAGCTCCGGTTCTTCTAGGCAAACAAGGCTGGGCACAATGATTATTATGAGTCTTATTGAACTATGTCACCTGAATTTGACATCAACTATCACATAACACCTTGATTACATACTATAAAGAGTGATAAGATGATTCCTTTAAGAATTGCATGAATGACACATGAGAAGTCATCCGAATGTTAATTACCGATGAGTTCTCAGGAGCATCCCTATGACTCTTTCCAGTATTTAATCAAAGTGATATAATATTGGCTTTATGTCATACTGTAGGTGACATGGATCAGCAACACTTAGAATAATCATTGTTGTCATGTTAGCTATGTGCTGAGGTATTAATAGTCTTGTGGAACAAGGGTGTCATGTAACTGCTGTTATATTCAGAACCACTCAAGTCATATATCAATCACCACCATTTAACCATATTCTTATAAACTGAATCTCTCAAAAAATTATCCAGGTCAAATTTGTAAAGAATTAAGATACGGTATATATATTATTAGTGTTTTAATGGCAATTAACCTCTTTTCACCTTAATTTGTATTAAAAGTTTTTGCATTATTCTTAATGTATTCTCATTAATGTTACATAGTGAAATGTGTAAAATAGTTTTCTAATTAATTGTATTTATTAAGAGTCAACATTATTGATTTTTTGAAGATTGAAAATTATTGAAGATATTAAGTAAAGATCATGTTCCATGAAGATATTTTGTAAATATATCAAAACTTAATTTTTGTTTAGTAATATGCATTGCTAAGAATTTCATTTAGATAGCTTTAAAGGCCATTTTCTCAGTATTGTCTGATTCTAACACAACCATCCATCAATGGAAAGCTTGATGTATAAATGATATATAAATCCCAATTTCGAAACATTGACCCTTATGGTTTTGTTGTACAGGGTCACATATGAAAGCAATTATTTATGCAATTTAAGCACTATTATTTAAGCAAAATATAATAGAGGTTTTCCATCTTAAGATTTTAGGTTAATAGGCAATAAGTAAATATAAACCTTTTAATAATACCAGATGAACAGGTTTGCATGGGTGAACAGAAGAATGCTATAAGGACAGATTCCTGAGGCTGTAGTTCTTACAGTCTATAGTCTAGACGGTCTCTCCCTGGCACGTTACATGAGGTGGTTTTGGCAGATATTCTCCTAACAGATGCCAAGAACCCAAGCATGTGAACCATGCTGAGGCGACACTTCAGTTAGACATTAACCATCAAGTGCTAATAGAGGACACAGGAGTTCACACAGGCTCTTAAAAGCAATATAGACACTGCATATCCTCAAATATACACATAAAACATGATGCAATGTGCAACCTCAAAGGTCAGCGTCTATTCTTTATGCTGCCATCCATACATACCGAAGGGGTCGCTTTGCTTGAAACCTATTCATCCTGTCAGCAGACCATCACGGTCTTTACTTTTTTGGACGACCAGGTGCAGATGCACAGTAAACCGAGGCTGAGAGCTTCATGGTGATGTTCCCTGTGTTGCATGAATCAGCTAAAATCAGCAACTTTTGCACAAAAAGCACATTGTCTTTAAAAAATGTGACATTTTAAGTCCAAAGTGTAATTAACAAGGCATGTTGCCATATTACAATCTATTTAATTGTCTTGTGCAATAAATGAAGCCCACTGACCACATAAACAGCTGACGGACGTCCAAATCTAATGCAGCAGAGTCAAAGTACAGCCCTGTTCCTGTGAAAACAAGACACGTACAGTGAGGTCCAAAAGTCTGAGACCACACTCACAATCAAAGTTTAAATTCACTGTGGGAATAAACAGTATTAGCATTTAAAACAAGAAATGAATATTCATGGCAAAAAAACAAAGAATTGTTTCATATTCTGCATTATTGCTGATCACGTCACTCATTCAAACTGATATTTTCCTATTTTACTTCCAATAAAGCACAAGATACTTTTGGAGCAAAATAATGCTATTGTTAAGCAAAAATTGTGAGACATTGTCATACATGTCACTGCTTATTAATATTTTGAATGATTATTTATTATTGTTTTTACTGAATTATTACTGAAATATTTTGAGAATTTTGTTTTGCATTTTTGTCATTTTTATTAGTTTTTGTTTTTAATATGTCTGTATATATATATATATATATATATATATATTACTTTTAACATGTTAAATTGTGTAAATTGTTCAAATGTTCAAACAGTACTATTTTAGTATTATTCATATACTATTCTAGCATTTACTATTATTTTGAAATAATACTTAATTATTAATTATTATTCAATTATTATCAAAATATTTTGGAATTTTTACATTTTCAATTTTTAATCTAATTTTGGGAGTTTGGTTTTGCACTTTTGTAATTGTTATTAGTGTTTAATATTTCTATTTGTTTAATATATTTATACATTATACATATATTATATATAATATTAATATTAGTAATATCATATAAAAGTAAAAGGACTATAAAAGTCATTTTAGTGTAATATTGTTTATTCCATTTATTTGCTAATGCAACATTTTCATTTCAATTAATCATGTATTAAATGAAAAAGTAAGCTTTTTCCTCTTATTTGGTCCCTTATTTTGGAATTGCAAAATCATTTCAAATGCAGATTGAATTTTGGATTCATGTGCCTAAAGTGTTCAGTAGTCTACACAGTATGTATAGGCCAGTACACTGTATTGCATAATGAATTATTTCCTAATGGTTTGATATTGATCAATGTTTTCTTCAGGGAGGGAAACTCACCTGATCATCACCAGACCATCACCTACAAGCAGCTGTTGAGAAACGTGTGCCGCTGTGCCAATGCATTGAAGCTTTTGGGTAAGACTCCTCCTCTGGGCTTTAGTTTGCTCAGCTTTTCTAAAATGCAATGTCAGTGCGTTCAGTCTGAACCTCTGACGTGAGTGTTTTCACTGATGCTTTCAGATTTACATTGATGTTTATTTCTGTGGTCCAGGTGTGAAGAAAGGAGACAGAGTGGCCATCTACTTACCCATGATTCCAGAGCTGGTGTACACAATGCTGGCCTGTGCGAGAATCGGGGCTGTTCACTCGATAGTGGTGAGCAGCTTTACAGATCTGTAGTAGTTGTACATTGAAGAAATATTCTAAAGTTCTAAAGAAATAGTTCGCCTGAAAATGCAAATTTACTGAAAATGTACTCACTCTCAGGCCATCCAAGATTTATCAGAGCACTCCATCACGCTCAGCAATGGATGCTCTGCAGTGAATGGGTGCCATCAGAATGAGAGTTTGTAATGTTACGCCCCTTATGATGTGATGCCGCATCCCGGGGCTGTGACGCATTACAAATGAGGTATTGTTGCTGCATCCAGTGGAGACATAATTACTAATTAACACCATGTCTGCATTCATGATCGGAGAAACAACAAACAACAGCACTACCCTTCACTGCTCAAAACTCTTATAAATAGTAAATAGCAGATTCTTTTAATAAGAAAATGTAACTTAAAGGTTGTGAGTCAGAAGCGCCAGGCAGTCCTTGCAGAGACTGCTCTGTCAGGCTCAGGAATCAGTCCTCCATGTGCTGAACACACTCTAATATTTGTGTTGAACTGTTCGGGAACAGTGTTGTAAATACGACTTGACCATTGATTTCTAGTTGTATTTTCTTGTGTTTTGAAGCACAAACAAAGTAGTTTCACTTTCACAACGGCACACAGCGTCTCCGAACATGGCGCCAGCAGCAACACTACAGACAGACTAATAGCTCCGCATTCTTCCTTTGCGTAAACATTTGGGTGGTGTATGAAAACAAACTCACTCTGCGACGTAGAAAAGTGGGGGTGTGTTTACACACGTCGTTTTAGGGGGGAGTGGACATAACCTTTAGAAAGGATATCTCTTTGGTTTTGAGACTTTAGTCTCTTATCTAACAGCTGTTACACTCTAAAGAGAAAGAAAAACTTGAAATCATATCATATGACCCCTTTAATGATGGATTTGTTTCTTAGAAACATGCATATTTTGGCTTCATAAGACATTAACTGCTGGACCGGAGTGGTGTGGATTATTGTGATGTTTTTATCAGCTGTTTGGACTCTCATTCTGATGGCACTCATTCACTGCAGAGGCTAAACAAGTGATGGAATGCTGTATTTCTCCAAATCTGTTCTGATGATGAAACAAACTCATCTACATCTTGGATGACGTAAGAATAAGTATGTTTTCAGCAAATTTTCATTTTTAGGAGATCTACCCCTGTAAGCTCTTCTATCATCTATTGAGGATATTCTGAAGGAGAGTTTAGACTCGGGTCAGTATTTAGCATGGTATCATAAATATGCATGAAATGAGTACAGCCTTATTTACCCTGCCAAGACTATTTGTGCCCGCCAAGCCTCTTTTACCATGTAAAGGTTATAGATGGTGCTAAAAATAACACAAGAGTGCTTTCCAGGAGAAGTTTATATCCAATATCAAAGCCTGTTTTTTAGTTTGGATGATGACCCCATTTCAGCCAAACCGTAATTCTATCCATTTGTACTGAAACCTCAGATATCCATATTATTTATCTTGAGAAATAAAGACAAATTAGAAGTGTTTAACTCTCTCGTTTCCCTCATTCAGTTTGCAGGGTTCTCATCTGAGTCTCTTTGTGAGAGGATCATGGATGCTCAGTGCAACATCCTGGTAACAGCAGGTAATGTTAAATGTTTTATTACGGTGGAGGTCTGGATCTGTGTGTTCGTACCTGTGTAGTCACTCTTTGGGCTTCAGTGAAGTCAGAATCACATGATGTGGCTTATTCAGGTCTGTCAGTCATCAAAAGATAAATGGTGCAGGTAAATTTGAAATCCGATTTATGGATAAAGAAAAAAACAACAGAAATGTATTCATATGTTTTTATATGAAAAATTAAACATACATTTTATAATATAAATATAATTGAAAAATGATATACAGTATATATATATATATATATATATATATATATAATGTTTATTTAAAAATTATGTAATATTTATCACACATATATGATAAATATTATATTTATTTTTAAATATATAATAATCTAAATACTATAGAAATGTTTCTTAAGCAGCAAATCAGCATATTAGAATGATTTCTGAGAGATTAGCTTACATATGTTTATATTAATTTAAAAATTTGTGAATAAAGGGACTTATTAAGAGAAAAAAGTGAGAATGAAGATTTGAGCAGAAAATATAGGTATAATCTGAATAATTTTTGTTTATTCAAAATAGTATTATTATATTAAATATACTACTGTTCATATAAAAATTATATATATATATATATATATATATTTATATATATTTATATCTATAATGTATTCATATTCTTTTTTTGTATTATATATAAATATATTTAATTTATTAACATATCTTTCTTGTATGTATGACCCCTCCCCAGTAACCTTATAAAAATTTATTTTCTAAAGAACTGATAACATCCTGTGCATCATCCTACAGTCTTATCTTTCTCCTCACCTCTCTTTGTCTTCCCATTTCATGTGTTTTTGCCCTCTCTCTGTGTGTGTGTGTGTGTGTGTTCTACAGATGGTGTTTACAGAGGTGACAAGCTGATCAATCTGAAGAAGATTGCGTCTGAAGCTCTGGAGCACTGTAAGGAGAGGTACGTCCCTGTCTGCTGCTCTCTGCTATCAGAGGAACCTTTGTTTACATCAACGTCTCACCCATCCATTACACACACACACACAGCGGCACACTCACCCAATCACAGACTGTCAGGGGTTGCCGAGCAACAGCACAGTTTGGAACCCTTCGCTTCATCTCACCATGGCAACACGCATCATAGAGCAAACAGAAAGAATGTAACACGGGTGTGGATTTGTAACATGTGACTGAATGATGATGTCGTTGATTTAGCACAATTGATGGCGTTACTCAATAAATGACATAATGAGAACATCTGTGCCAACATTACTATTATTCATACTTACTCATATGAGCTTAACAGTCAGTTTACAGATCTTTTGTTTGTTTGTTTGTTTGTTTATAAATAGGATTTAATATGTTTACTGTGATCTCTGTCTCCCTCAGCATGGCCTCGTGTGTTCAGAAGTGTGTGGTGGTCAAACATCATGCCTTTTTAACAAACACTGATGCATCCAACAAACTACAGGTTGGTCAAACAGTTGTATGGAGTTGAATGGACTTCATACAGTGTATGAAAAAATTGAATTAGTTCTCTTATATCCAGCACTTAAATGAATGTCCAGATTGTCTCTTATGTGTGTGCATGTGCTCCAGACCCCATGGGATGAATCATGTGATATTTGGTGGGATGATCTGATGGACGGTGTGTCAGACGAGTGTGAACCGGAGTGGATGGACTCAGAAGATCCTCTCTTCATACTTTACACCAGCGGCTCGACCGGAAAACCCAAGGCAAGGGACCTCTCACCTAGAACTGATATAATATAGAAGTGTTATATACAGTACAGCACATACAGTACAAAAGTGCAAAAGTTCAGCTCAGTATTTTTTGTTATTCAGCAAGGATGCATTAAATTGATCTTAAGTGAGAGTAAAGGCATTTATAATGTTACAAAATACTTTTACTACATATAATGCTAATGCTAATGCTAATGCACTTTATATTCAATCAAAAAATTTTTCCACAAATATATGAAGCAGCACAACTGTTTTCAACACTGATAATAATCAGAAATGTTAGAAAATTATTTTAAATTGTAATAATATTTGACTTTATTCTGTATTTTTGCAGAATTGCAATATTTATTTCCAATATGCTAACTGGACACCACTTGATGCATAAATGTGACAACTATTTTAGTATGATGTTGTTTAGAGAAGTTTCCACATACTGTTTTTATAGTGGGCAGCGCACAGTATATACTGCACACACAGTGTGCACTAAGCAGTGAGTTAGTATTCATTCCAGTGATTCATTTCTCTTCATTTCTGTACAGGGGGTAGTTCACACCGTCACTGGCTATATGCTCTATACATCACTGACCTTCAAATATGTTTTTGATTATCACCATGATGACGTTTACTGGTGTACTGCAGACATTGGCTGGATAACAGGCCACTCCTACATCACGTACGGGCCGCTAGCCAACGGCGCCACCAGCGTACTGGTGAGAAATATGATGCAGAATATTTACTCAGCATTATATTCAGCATAGCTTTAACTGTCATTTCCAAATATATAAAGTCAGTTTGATCTAAGGTGTATCAGAAAGGGTTTGAATGAGAGTGCTGTGGTGTGTAGTTTGAAGGTGTGCCGGTGTATCCTCATGTGGGCAGACTGTGGGAGATCATCGAGAAGTACGGAGTCTCTAAGTTCTACACCGCACCCACTGCTATAAGACTGCTGATGAAATACGGGAGAGAACCCCTGCAGAGGTGAACGCACACACACACACACACAGTGGTTTCCATTTTTTGTGGGGACTCTCCATAGGCGTAATAGTTTTTATACTGTACAAACTGTATTTTCTATTGCCCTACAACAACCCTTCACCTAACCCTACCCCTTACAGGAAACTTTTTGCTGTTTTAGATTTTCAATACACTCCATTCTGTGCAATTTATAAGCTTGCTTCCTCATGGGGACCAAGAAATGTCCCCACAAGGTCAAAATTTACTGGTGTTACTATCTTTGTGGGGAAATTTGGCCCCCATAATGTGATAAATACCAGTTACACACACACACACACCCACATAAACACATACTCATGGGGACCAAAAAATGACCCCACAATGAGAAGGATTTTGGATATTGCCATCAGTGTAAAGATAATTTGTCCCCATAACACACACTGCTTTATGGGGACTCTTCAATAGTTTTTATATTGATAATATTTTCATATTTTCTATCCCCCTACCCCTAAAGAGAAAACACTCGCAGGAAACCTGTGTTTAGTATTATGTTTCAAAATCTTTTTAAATCTTTTGGTTTTCACATTACACAGGAAGTCTAATTATCTAATTATTAGCACTATAAACTAAACCACACCCAATCAGAAAACCTAATGTTTTTTTTCTTTTAAAGGGAGGAAAAATTAAACAATAACAGTAAAAATGATTAATTAAAAAATGTCTATTATAATCATTATTTCGTTTTTTACATATTTACTGCTATAAATATTATACACACATACGCACAAATATTATTAAAAGTAAATTGGTAACATGTTATAATAATAACACCAATAATATTATAATAATACAAAATATTTAATAGTAATTAATAAATGTATACATAAACATTACTATTATTGTATTATACGAAGGTTTCTCCTCCAGGGGGCGCTGAAGGTCTCAAAAAACAAACAACCCCATCACTGGTCAAATCTCTGGATGTTTTATTTGACTTATTAAAGATGCTGCAACAGGTCAGCTAGTCCTGCTGTGACCTGCTAGAGATGTTGGTAAATAGTTAGTTAGTAGCTGATAGTGTTGAACTTACACATTCATGTTGTTTATCTTGAGTCTCTCACACATCTCTCAGTGACTGCTTACGGAGACTGTTTGGACTATCAAAGGTTGTTAGTGCCACCTATTGGACAGAAATTCTTTTAGAAAAATTACCTTCTGCAAATTTAGTTTTTTACGCAACATACAGTTTGTGCTTCAGACATGGATGGTTTTTGTCTGTCTTGAGATGCTCTACAAGTATTGCAAACTAGGTATGTGAGTAATCTTGGGTCTGTCTGTGTCAGGTATGATCTGTCCAGTTTGCGTGTGTTGGGTACGGTTGGTGAACCCATAAACCCAGAGGCTTGGCTTTGGTATTATGATGTTGTGGGTCAGCAGCGCTGTCCGGTTATCGACACCTTCTGGCAAACAGAGACGGTAAAACATTTACAATTATAAAAACCAATTTAGACTTACAAGACCCCTTTAACTCTGGTAAAATCAGCATTTTACCACAAAGTGCATTATTGCTTATATAAAATGTCACATAATACACACTAATAGTAAGTGATCAAACTAGTAAGTTTGTTGTGTCATCAGGGTGGCCATGTTTTGACTCCACTTCCAGCTGCTACACCACTGAAGCCTGGATCTGCTGTGAGTCTCCTGAAAATCACCTTCACGTATTCCATCTTACGTCATATGAAACTGTGAAAAATAGGGATGGATGACTCTGATATTGAGGTGTCTTCTCTGTGCAGACATGCCCATTTTTTGGAGTCCAGCCTGCCATTCTCAATGAACACGGAGAAGAACTAGAGGGCGAGGCAGAGGGATACCTGGTCCGATTTTCATCCTAGTTTGAGTTCAAGCAGTAGTTCAGATATCCCAGCTGCAAGAGTTTTATTTATAAACGGATGTTTTTGTCATAGGTCTTCCGGAAGCCCTGGCCAGGAATCATGAGGGGTGTGTACGGGAATCAGGAGCGCTTTGAGAGCACCTACTTCAGAAAATTCCCAGGATTCTATGTGACAGGAGATGGTAATGTAGCAACACGTTGCTATCAGATTCAGAACTAGTGTTGGTGAATGTTACTTTTGAAAGTGGAAGGTTACAAGTGATTAATTATGATACATTGTTACGTTTTACAGAATTTTGGTTTGCATTCTCTTAGGTCTGCAAATCTAAAAAAAAAAAAACATTCTGGACAAAATATATTTTAAATGTACGCTGTAAACAGTGATTGTCAATTACAGTTTTAAGATAAATAAATAAAATATTAGTTTCAACTTTCATAGACCAAAATATTTTTCAAAATGTATTCCAGTCTTACAGGGTTGTATATTCACATACACATCTATTTAATAATATATTTAAAATAAAAACCAACAAATTTTTATTTTATATATATATATATATATATATAAATATAAGAAAAATGTACAAAAAAATTGCCAGTAATATGTTTGCAAAAATATTTTCACATTTGTAGCATATATGTAAATTATATTTTGGCCAGAAAAAAGTACATGTAATAAATAAGTAAATAAATAAATACATGAATATGTCTCTTATTTGTTTGAAAAGTAACTCTCTGTATTCTAAAAAAAACTTTACTTTACATGTTACATCCAAAAAGCGATTTGACTGAATAACATGTTACTATGTATTTGTAATGTCTGTTTTAGCAGCGTCAATAAACTTCAGCAGTAGCAGCAGGAGCTGTTTCTGTATCGTATGACAGTATATAACAGTCACTGTAACCGAGTGTCCTTCTGTCCTCAGGCTGCAGGCGGGACAAGGACGGATATTACTGGATCACCGGCCGGATCGATGACATGCTGAATGTCTCTGGTGAGATTGCTGTCACCTGGCGGTTAGATACAACATATTAGTTTTCCTCATTTCTTCTCAGCATCTGAGAGGCTTTTAAAGAAACTGGACATTTGTTTTATTACCTGGAAATATCAGTTTTAAAATCATTCTGATGGTACACCGGTCAAAGGTGCAGAAATACATAATACTGCATACACAACTGTTGTGTTTTCTTCCCTTTTTATTTATGAATATTTTATTTATAAAAAGTATAAAGTATTTATTTATAAAAAGCATAATTTTTATACATACATAACAAGAACTTCTTACAGTTGTTTTAACCATAATATAACATATTTCTAAATAATATGTATGAAATATGTGCAAAACAAAGGAGTTTGTTTACATTATATACTGTATGTATATGTACTCTTTATAATATTATGTATATGTAAACACACACAAATACAGTATATATTTTGAAGATATTTACATCTTTATACATTTTATATTTTCACATTCTTATAAGTTTAGAAGCATTGTGATTTATGAATGTTTTGGCTGAAGTCTCTTCTACTCACCAATTGTTTGATCAAAAATACAGTAGAAAGAGTAACATTGTGAAATATTTTTGCAGTTTAAAATAACCTTTTTTGAACTGTTTGAGTATTTGTTAAAATGTCATTTATTCCTGTGATCGAATCAAATCATTACTTCAGTCTTCAGTGTCACATGATCCTTCAGAAATCATTCTAATATGATGATTAGCTGCTCATGAAACATTTTTGATTATTATCAATGTTGGAAATGAATAGAAGGTTCAAAAGAACAGCACTGATTTAAAATGGAAATAATTTGTAGCATGATGAGTGTCTATCATTTTTGATCAATTTAATGCATCCTTAGTCTTAGGCTAATTGCTTTAAAAGAACAAACAGCCCCCAGACTCTTGAACAGCAGTGTCCTGTCTCTCAGGTCATTTGTTGAGCACAGCAGAGGTGGAGGCGGCTCTGACCGAACACCCGTGGGTGGCTGAAGCAGCGGTGGTCAGTCGGCCTCATGCAGTGAAGGGAGAGTGTCTGTACTGCTTCGTCACTCTGAAAGATCACAAAGAGTTCAACCACACGCTGATGGAGGAGCTAAAGAGGAAAGGTCAGAGGTCATGATCACATTAAACACTGACAGTAAAACCAATCTGAATATAAGCATTGAATAATCTATTAAATGCTTACTAACATCAATGCTTACTTTTCATTCAGTGAGGGAGAAGATCGGCCCAATCGCCACCCCAGATTTCATCCAGAATGCTCCGGGGCTTCCCAAAACACGTTCAGGTACTGGGCTCTTGCATTTCCAGTTTCTCCAGGCATGTCTGCTTTTGCTCCTAAACTCAAACTTTTCACGCATCCTGCAGGTAAGATCATGCGAAGAGTTCTGCGACAAATCGCCCGCAATGAAAAAGACCTGGGTGACCTTTCGACTCTGGCTGACCCCAAGATCGTGGAGGTGCTGTTCAGCCAAAGATGTGAGGCAGCAGCATAAATGCAGCTATTTTCCATCTCTATTGATGCCTCTGTGTGTCACCTTGTGTGTGGTACAGACTTTGGGTTTGGGTTAGAACGGGCTCTGGTTCTCCTAGATCACATCTAATGGGGTGTAACTCCTCTCATGATTCAGGTAAAAAAAAAAAATCACTAAATGAAGCGTTTTTACAAAACCTCACCTCGGGACACTAAGCTTCCCACTTCAGTACAGTCAGATTTATAGAGATTTTTTTTTCGTTCTGTCAGGGGATATATTATGTAAATATTTGCTCTGTCTTTGTTTTATTTTTCTATGCCACGAAAAAGGAATTTACATTTGCTTTTAATTGAATCCATAATTGCAGTTTCTCTCACGAAATTATTTCATATCACATCATAAACAATTTTTGTAGTAGACAACAGGAAAATAAAATCACTTCATTATTGTACTTCACAAAAGAGATCAAAAATATTAGAACGTTTTGAACTGAATCTTGCAGGCTTGACAATTTATGTAAACTATTTGATGTGAAACAATTGTGAGAGAAATTAGCTGTTTTTTTCATGGTGTCTTGTTCTGGATGAATAAGCTTTTACAAAACCAGCTGTTGATGCGGTTTTGACAAAAATATTAGTTCAAAGTACTTTAACAGTAATAATTGCACTTTTCTGTTTTCTGTTTTCAGGAAATTTTACCATATATCTCTCAGTTATTTGTATTCATTAAAAGCTGGGGGTTTTGCTAGTTTTATTGAAATATGTAGATAAATCTCATATTTTAACAACAAAAATGTTTATGACTATTAATATTTTTAATGTGAAATTGAGTTTCCCAGAAGTTTTCATTACTCATTATTGTGGTTTTTTTTTTGTTTTGTTTTTTTAAAAGATGGTACATTTTAATAATGAATAATTTTATTCATACTAAGCACCAACTCTAAGCATTATAATTAATAATTAATAATTAATTTTATTTATAGATGCCTTTCATGACACTCAAAGTCACCATACAAATAGTCCAAAGAATACGACAAGAAATGCAAACAAGAACCAGTTAAAAGTCATAAACATTGATCACTCTAAACCCGGTTAAGTTGAATGTACTTAAAAAACTTAAGGAAACTGGCTGCCCTAAAAAATTTAAGTAGCGTTTAAGTAATCATTACTTAAATATAAGAGTCATTTTAACAACCATTTTAAGTTAAATTTACTTGCTTTTAACTTAATTACTCCATTCCTCTAATTGCATTAAATTGCCGACTGCCTTAAAAAAACGAAGTAAAGTGAAATAGAAACAGTATGTTGTGCTGACAAATGCTTAGTTAGTATAGTTTACTTCAACGAGAGTTATAGTTACTAAAAAAGAACTTTAGAGTGTACTTGATCCTTTACTTTAGGTTTACTCACTGACTCCCAGAGTGCACTGCGGCAGAATAAATTATATAATTGCTTTGTTTTACAGTTGTTGCTGTTTTTATGTGCAAATTTAATTTGCTGTTATGTGTCAGTAGTAGCACAACAAAAAGAGCAAATAAAATGGTTATACAATTAATAAAAATACATTTATTTTAATTGTTACCATAGTTGTGATTCACCTGCTGAATGATTAAGTCAGTATGTCAGTTCAGCATATTACCACAAGTATTATATAATCCAAATTAAAAGCTTCTCAAGTGGTTTATGAAAATCATTTAAAGTGTAAAAAATCGTTAATAAACACAAAAAGAATACACTACTAGAAAAAAATTAAATAAATATGTAATAAATCAATTAAAAGATAGGTCACCTGTTAAAAGCAACCTATTTATTACTTTTCTTCCTTTGAAACGAAATAATTGTGATTTCATGTTGCATCAATGCATTAATAGAAAGAAAATTATAACAATATAGACAAAGTTCTAAGTGTCCAACCAAAGGGAACGCTAATCATTATAATGGTAAGTAAAAGAAAAAGATAAAACATTTTAGGAAAATCTTATGTGGCATATGTGATGTTCAGTTGTATTGAAAATTCAACATTGAAGATTTAGAAGAATTTAGCTGGTGAAATATAACAGACATGGGTACATTTTTCTTCTTCCTCTGTTGTTGTGTTGGGCATTAGCAACAAATTAGCGCACTGCTGCCTCTCACTGCTTTATTAATGTCATTGGTTCCTTTTTGGCTACTTGAATATTTTAAGTAAGTGTCACTCAAAGCAAGTAAGTAAATTGTTTTATTTGCCTTGAAAGTTGCTGTAACTTGGTCAAACCTAGTAAGTATAACAACTAAGTACAGCTTACTAACTATATCCAAGTAAGGTGAACTATTTGATTTTACAGAGCACATACATGCAACCAAAAGTGAGCTTGTTTTAATAAATGAGTTTTAAGACTAGATTAGACTAGGATTTAAGACTAGGGCGGCATAACTAAAGGCCCTTGACCCCATGCTATTCAGGTTAATACCTGCCTGAATCAGGAAAACAGATGATGAATTTCTTAAATATTTGTCCTAGAGGCAGTAAAGAAATAATAAAGGACCCAAGACTGAACCCTGGGGAACACCTGCAGTAACATTTGATTAGTCGGATTTAAATTTTTTGAGTTGTACAAACTGTGTCCATACGATCTAAACCAGGACAGACAGGTGCCTGTAATTCCCAGTGAAGCTAACCTGGTTAACAAGATGGTATGTGACACTGTATCAAATGTTGCACTCAGATTAAGCAGGATAAGTGATGTACAATGTCCAGAATCTGCTGCTCTAAGCAAGTTGTTGGTCATTTTAACTAACTTGTAAAGTGTACAAAAGACTTTTCTCCTTGAGAAAAACACACCCTTGACCCCTCTCCATCTGTACATTGAGCACTTCTGTGCTGTGCTCTGCTAAGATCTTAATCTTTTTATGTTCACAAGCAATGGAAGATTATGTTCTTTATCAAAAGATGATTTTCGGATCATCTCCTTTTTCTTCCTGTTTAAGCTCCATCACAACAGATGCTTCCATGAAACAGAGCAATATATTGCAAGAGCTTAAAAAATCATACGATTTAAATAAGATCTACAAATAAGAAGTCTTTTCTTAAGAGTTTTACATCGTAACATAGTGTTAGTATTATATCATTATTACATTGAACTGTTATGTAATGTGTTTAGAAGGATTTATCAGACATTTTCTTGATGCTGTGGTGGATTTAAAGTAGTTTTGCATCTATTGTGTGTAATATTTCTTTGTATGTACACACTTGAGGGCTGAATGAAGTAAACTGAGTTGACATAACTGCACAAACAGATGCAAGACGAGAAAAATCTGCATCAGAATATCATGACATCACTTTGGGCTGCAGTGGTGCCGTTACCATGACAACAGTCATCTTGGCAAGACCCTTCATCTTAACAAGAGCGTGCAAAGGTTTAGCAGCCCGACAACGACTGTGCCATCTGCTGCTCTCTCTCTCTCTCTCTCACACACACCGTCTTACAAGACTCGAGTCTTCTGGCTGCAGATTTGCTGTCACAGACTCTTCACCTTCTGCTGGGAGAAGAACAAACACTGGCTTTCACTCCATTATACTGTGTTCAACTGAATTGCAATCATTCAAAGTTCTGCCTATCTGTGTGGATAGACACGCAGAAAATGAAAGAAACTATATAAAAGAGAGAACTAAAAGGAAAGCAAAGACAGAAAAGAACAACAATGCAACATCCAAACAGATAGATAGATACTATATATAGATAGATTGATTGATGGAGGAATATGTGATTAGATCATCTGAATGTCACTCGTGAGGTTCAAAGCGCCTCAGATCCGATCAGTTATTTGATAACAGACTCTCATCCACACAGACTGGATTAATGTTTAGGAGGACACCGAGAGGACAGAGAAGTAAGATCAGACGTGGAAACCCATTAGCGTGATGAAGGAAATTAGCTGAAGCAGCCCTGAAAGTCCAAACACAAATGTACACTGCAGATCTGACTCCGATGGGACAATCAGATCAACAGGATTTGTTTGAACAAGATCACAGTAATTATCTTATCGGGCCTCAAGAGACGAGCACAGACTCAAACGAGATCTCAAATCCATTTCCAGTGACAATGCAGCAATACAATCAGTCTGCAGTCAGTTATTAGTGCTGTTCCCAAAGGCCAGCATTACAGCTACAGTATAAGACTGAGATATGTTTCACTTCTGGCCAAAATATCCATAATCTATAATAATGCTTGCTTCAGGAAAAAAGTCCATCCCCTGTTGTCCAATCTCATCAAAGTCTACACACACATATTTGTTTAGAGCTGTTTGGCTTGTAAACAGTGTTTGATCTGTGCAGATTTCTCTCCTGATTTAGACCAGACAAGAAAACAATATCGTACTCATATTTTAGTGACAAAGTTAAAAATGACTTAAAGAAGGATTTGTTTCTTTCAAACACACAAGGTTTTGCTTGGAGTGGTGTGTATTATTATGATGTTTTAACAGCTGTTTGGACTCATTCTGGCACCCATTCGCTGCAGAGCATCCATTGCTGAGCAAGTGATGAAATTTCTCCAAATCTGTTCTGATGAACAAACAAACTCATATTTGGATGGCCAGAGGGTGAGAACATTTTTGATAAATTACTTTTTTAAAAGGACTTAAAAGTCCTTTGTGTCACCTTTGTGTTCTGTTGTATCAGCAGTTCCTGATGTCCAGATGCAGTGATTATGCAAGAGTTCAAAGCCTCATTTATCTCTCAGGTTCTGTTAGAGTAACATAATACGGTCCGTGACCTTCCTGATGTGATCCTGTGTGTTTATAATGATGGGAGCGCTCGCTGCTTTAATCTCAGCTGCACAAACTCACACCCAAATGACAGGATTTGGGAGTCCTGGGAAATCTCCTTACAGCGACCCCATGCCTGCAGATCACTGACCTGCTGTCATCCACACGCTTATGTCCTCAAACAGTCTTTGAAAGTTTTAAGCTTTTCTGCTCATTTCATGACCTGCAGCTATCGGCAGTTTCACTAGCCGTTCACTCTGAAATAGGTTCCAGCAAAAAATACCAGGCTTTTTATACCATCTTAATGTAGACAAATTACTTTTTATGTTTTTGAAATAAGTCTCTTCTGCTCACCAAAGACACACACACACACACACACACATATATACATACACGCTTATTTATTTTTTTATTTTAAAGACAACCAGTTCGAGAGAAGAATAATTAGCTTTTTGTGTTAAAATAATTTCTTAATGTGTATGCAGTTCCACAGGAACTGTTATCATGTTCATCTGTGGGGCGTCTCCAAAAGCCCTGTTGTTATGAGTTTATTATAAACGTTCATCTGGGAACGCAACGTGAGCCATTTCATCAGACTGGTAAAGTAAATCATTTATAAATCTAAACAAACACGAGAGAATACATAGCTGTTTCACGTTTTGATGTACACACATTCATTTAATTACAGTGGCTATGGCATTTCTGGCGTAAAGACATGGCCAGATATTAAAGATTAAGTAGACATTCGAATTAAATGGTGCTTTGTGAAGATTAAACAAGGATTAGCTCGCGCAGTAACGCTGGCGCCCCCTGCAGGCCTTTGTTGTGATGCGGAACGTGCATTAGCTATATTGTTTAGAATACATTATGTATTTTTACACTTACAGTTTTGTTCAATAAAACCATATGATTTCTTGCTTTTATACTTTATTTGAAATAATTATTATTGCCTGTTGTCTATTATATACGTATTTTAAGTAATTTTAAAGGCTATTGTTCACTTACATCAATTTATTTTTACCAAAAAAGAATAATTATAGAGTCCTCATTTTTCTGAAATACTGCACATTTACATTCTTCTCCAAAATATGGTAAATAATAATTATATATGCACACACAGACACATTAAATGCATTCATAAACAGTATTTTTTTTTGTAAATACACATTCAATTTATTACCAATTTAACACTCTATCATTAGACATCTGACAGTGACTTCATTTAAAACATTCATATTTTTTTCTTTTTCCTCCAAAGAAAGATCTGAATTCATAATAACATCTATAGAAAGACCAGTAAATAGGTACAATAATGGGCTTAAAAAGTGTTCTTAATTGTGTCAATGCAAATTCAGTGGCAACAAAAATGACATGAGCCGCCACACACAGTGAACGGCTGTGTGTGTGTGTGTGTGAGTGTGTGTGGGCTTACATCATGAGCTTTATCACAAGGTACAACAGAGTCTGAGTACATGCACTAAAGTGCTAGTGTTTAAAGGCATGCATATCAAATATGATATCTGCACAACTGCTGTCCAAACCCTTGTCAACACAGGAGGAAACGTGCACTGGATTCCTAGTGGAATAATGTCATATATAATGTCATTTGAAGCCAGTCCTCAAGTATCGTATACATTCTTATCAAATGCGAAAGGAATAGAAAGAAATTTAGCGTTCTCAACATCACTTTCTCATCATGCTCTGCAGTGAATGGGTGCCGTCAGAATGAGAGTCCAGACAGCTGCTAAAAACATCACAATAATCCACAGCACTCCAGTCCAGTGTGAACTGAAAATTTGCATGTTTGTAAGAAACAATATGAGTCCATGATCTATAATAACACTCCCTCCAGTGAAACAGTTGAGTGCTGTGGATTATTGTGATGTTTTTATCAGCTGTTTGGACTCTCATTCTGACGGCACCCATTCACTGCAGAGCATCCATTAGTGAGAAAGTTTTCCTCAAATCAGTTCTGATAAAGAAACTCATCTATATCTTGGATGGCCTGAGGGTGAGTACATTTTCAGCAAATTTTCATTTGAGCAATGTTGCACACTTTTAATTTTAGGTTTGTATCACTTTTAAACATCAGTCTGGTAATTTGCTGCCAAACTTCTGAAGTATAAAACAATGCAGTGCTAGAATGTTACAATGAGTTACTAAGCAACAAACAAGCGATCATAGACTGCTTCAATGGATGGCTTATTGAATATTCATTCATTTAAATGTCAGATCTGAGAAAAACATGTTGATTTTTATTCTTTATCTTCATTTTTACAGCAGAGCAGATTTACAACTGGCTTCAAATTATGACATAACTTCCAAATGGAATCTTTCACACATTTCTTCAGGATTCTGTGACTTGGGAAATGTGCATAAGGATAATCAGTGTCAATATACTCTCCTGTCATCGTGTACAGAGTCGAACATTCAGTGTTACATTGGGTTTTAAAATACATTATGATTGACATCATGTATCATTCGTCCCTGTCGAACTAGATTGTGTGTGTGCGTGTGTTTTTTCTCCTTTAGTTTTGATCTAATTCTCTTTACAAATACAACTGAGTCTTTTAAATTCAAGCATCAAAGGTTTCCAACAAAACGGGATGTAGGCGGAAATTAAGAAAATAGTTTTATAAACTATATACATGAAACATAATTTAACAAATGATATTCAAACCCCTCCAAAATGAACAGAAACCAACACATGTAAACTTGTATGCTGTTCCGAAAACGTTATTACTATCCAGTTTAGATTGTTTTCAGAACATCTGAAAAGTAGTTTGCGGCTTCATGACCAACACATATCGAGTGGTATGTATTGCATACATGTACACGGACACACACGGGTACGGGACCGCTGCGAGGTCACGCGTGTGTAGGCACCTCTTATGGAACACTTTGCGGTGTTTTGCGTCAGTACATTCCAGGTCCTTGATAATTCCCAAACGGAATTCTAGAACTGTTTCCGATTGGTTCAGTTCAGCTGGTGCTCACAGAACTCTGCCCTCTAGTGGCAGGGCAGTTAAAGTAGGTTTTTAGAAAGGTTCTCGATGGTTCTCCGTCGCTCCGGCGGTGTGCGTACATGTGGTCGGGAACAGGATGGTAAAGGAGAGTGAAAGCATAAAGTACAATCCTGATTTATCACCGTACTCTATTTCCCTTTTTTGGGCATTTTAGAAGTAAAATTCTAAACTACTGTTCTACATCTTGATTGAGGTGACAGAAGGATGTAGTCTAGGCTGGTTAAGGGAGAACCTCCTGACCGGGCTCCTCTGTCTCCGGAATGGTCTGGACCAGTCTGACGGGCGAGGGGAAGTGGAACCTCTCCCTCCGGTCTTTGTAGTCGGGCGAAGATGAGGGCGAGTGGGCGGCCCAGCGGGACGGAGGACGGCGGTTGGCAGGACGAGCCGGACGAAGGAAGCAGGAGTCCAGAGGTGGAGCCACTGGCGAACGAGGCAAATCCTGAACCAAGAGACAAAACAGAAGCTTTCAAGCTTTTTTTCTAAGTAAGCTTATCTGTTAGTCGGTGGTAAGTCCGCAACAGCGTTGTTATTGTCAGCTGAATTTTCAGTTGTTTTTGTTATTTGAAATAGTAATAAAATATTAGGTTAAAAAACTAAATGAAAATGGAAATGTTGCCTTGGCAACTGACTGCAATAAGTTGAAGTATAAAAATTCCTAAACATTTCATTGAAAAGTTAAAATACAAAAAATTCTATATATAATACTATAGTATATACATAACACTAAAATAACACTAGTTTGTCAGCATAGGTGCTTTTACGGTTTAAACTTTAATACTGTCTATATAAATTTAACTAAAAACTGTCTGTTGCAAATAATAAAGAGTAACACAAGGGTTTTGATTCAGCAGAACTTTTGCTTTCGAGGAAAAATGTGGTTTAAGCTTGATTTATTCTAAACAATTCTCCTGAGCGATAAAGCAAAAATTAAAAATGAATGAGAATCCAGCGTGAGAGGTGGATATTTTCTGTGACTTGAATAATTCAGAAACAGGGATTTACTACGTCTACATGAATCTGCGTTCGGTTTTTGAGCGAGACTTTGAAGCTGATACAAAGTGAATTTAAATGGGAGTCCTGCAGTTCAACTGAGGCCAAAAAAATCCTGAATTTGTTTATACACTCCAGTGAAAATCATATTGAACATAAACCAGTCTTTTTACTGTTAACTAAAACTAAAACTAATGATTTATCATTCAAATAAAGCTAAAATAAAATAAAATCTAAATAACTAAAAAAAAATGCATTAAACCAATGACTGTAACTATACATTTAAATGCTAATTCAAATGATTAATGTATGATATTGCATATAAATAATACTAAAATAGCACTGCATGAAACTCATCACAAATCTATAACAATCAACCTGAAACACACTAGAGTGATAAATGCAAGCTTTGAACAAGCACAAAGTTATTGTTAGATGTTAAGAAATGAGACCCAGCCTTAGCAGCAGATGTTAAACACTGTAGCAGAGGCACAGCCAAAACCAACAGCAGCCAATGAACCCCACACGACCCCAACACACCACTGTCAATGCTAGCATGCCGTAATATTGAGCGCTCACGTCCTGTTAACACCAGATATCAAACATTACAGTACAGTGAACTGAGAAAGCACAAGATGTTAAACTGTAGAGCTTCCATCAGATGGGCTGGTGAGGTTAAGATCCTTTGAAATGGACAAAAATAATAAAATTACAAACACACAAACACGTAGCAGCCAAAGGACCTATGAAAAAGTGATTATATATTAATAGTTAAAATGGTTAAACCATCCAAAAAGCCACTTGTGAGTTGATATACAGTGACTCCAAAGGTATTTGTACATTTAAAGAGACAGGTTCACTAAAAAATTCAATTTCTCACCCTCAAGTTGTTCCAAACCTCTTTGAGTTTCTTCCTTTTGTTGAGCATTAAAGAAGATATTTTGAATAATGTTGGCAAACCAACAGTTGGCGGTAGCCATTGACTTCCATTGTGTGGAAAAAATACTATGGATGTCAATGGCTACCATCAACTGTTTGGTTACCAACATTCTTTAAAATATCTTCTTTTTTGTTTAGCATAAGAAAGAAACTCAAATAAATAGAGTTTATGACAGAATTCTCCATTTTGGGTGAACTATCACTTTAAGCAATTTTTTTTAAAAAATGCCCAAATAATTTTGTTTTTATTTTAAACACTTTTTTTTTAAAATTGTTTTATTTTTTAAAATGTCTTTTTGAGAAATGTTGCACTTAAATATTTTGTGTGTGTTATTTAATTTATTATTGCCATATGAAGTCCTACCCCATGTGGATGAATATTTGGGATAATAATTTAAGTCCAATAAAAACTCTGATAGCTTTTTGGATGACTGGTTTTTGGTGAGGTCATTAATATCAGACGATGGGCATGCTCACACCTACATGAGGACAAAAAAAGTGTGACCACAACAAAGCACATACAGTATTTCCCATAATGCCTAGCGGTGAAACGGTGTCTAGAAACTGTGTGGCATGCGGTGAGAGAAGTCCATTAAAATCAGTGAGACAGAACACAGGTGAGGTCACTGTGAGGTCAAAAGTCAAGTAAGATCGGTGGAACTTACTGCACGGCGAGCGCAAGCTGCGTTACAGTCCCCAGGGTGCAGTTAGTAAGACAGTATGGTTCTGGAGACAACCCAGAAAAACAGGAGTAAACACACTGGTCAAAATAACACAACCACAGCAGACTCAGGTTAGAGCTACTGTGGGGATCTGGCAAGTCTGGCCAGGTCGCAGGGCGTCTACGGTAAAAACCTGTAAAAGCAGCTCACTGTCCTTTAAATATAAACATTAAAGCATATTAAAGTTTGCTGAATCTCAAAACTAGTCCAGGTCACATTTCATGCCAAAATAAAAAAATAAAATAAACGTTGCCCATTTATCGTTACAATATAACATAATATAATATAATATAATATAATGTCACTACTGCATAAATAAATAAATAAGTCTTAATGCCAAAAATGTCTTCATGCAAATTAATAGTTCTAAAATGGTATGGAAAAATAGCTTTCTTACCACTGCTATTATTTGTATTAGTAGCAGTAGAAGTAGTAGTACTATGGGATGGAATGTGACCTGGACGTTTTTTGTGAGATTCGTCTTCATACATTGATACATACACATATGATACATGAGTTTTTACTTGTTTTTAGACTCAGAATATATCTGTAATTTGAATTGATATTTAGACTTATTGCATTCAAAAGACAAATCCCAGATGCATACACTGCTCACAAAAAACTAGCTTGCAGTGATGTTAAAATCTTTGTAAATTTGTCTTTGACCATTAACATAGCATCATGGGATTGTGCAATGATCTTGCTCCTACAGTAAATGCAGCTCTGTCTGTTGACAAATGTCTCGTGCTTGCATGTGAGGGATTAATCTTCCAAATGGATCTAGGTTGGCAGGCATCAAACACTGGATACAACTTTATTATGGTGAATTAGAACATCCTGCATCCGAAGTAGTTATGTAAGCTAGTTCCACTGCAAAATAAAAAAAAACAAGCAGCACGTGATTATACTACTGTTAGCATCGCAACAAAGCAGCACACTAAAGCATGCAGCTCAGCTGTATAAGGCCTGCGCTCGCAGCATTTGGCAGCTGGGAATGAGACTTTTTGATACTTCATTATAACATTATTTTGTACCTTGAAACTGCATTACATAAACTAGAAAGATGAGACAAACTAAGTGTACACACAGAAAAAAAATGGTGCTTCAGTGGTTCTTCAGCAGTTCTTTGGTGTGATTGTGGTG
>JAUCMR010000158.1:236100-246949 GCA_032357425.1 Enteromius argenteus | reverse complement strand
ATCTTATATTATGTGCAATTGTGCATCATTATAATATATTTTGTAATATGTTACACTGTGGAAGAGAAGCACATTTTAGCATATATACGAAAAAAGACTACTTAGTGTCACTGAAAGTAATGTTTCCATACATGTAACTGTATGCTACTTACAATTAAATGCATTATAGTTTAAATTTATATTAAATGCAACTTAAACGTGCTGTTTTGACCCATTTAAGACCCGCTTCTTTTCACAAGGTTGAGCTACCATATAATATTTGTTTGACTTTATGCAGCTTGAAGACCAGCATGACCAAGTGGAAACCTGATTATGATGGAGCCGCTTCAGAGATGGCAAAAGCAGGTGACGTAAACCTTCAGTAAACTGACGTCTTGCACGGATGTTATTGATGAAGGTCAGTATGTAGAGAAACAGGAACATAACATTGTGTCTGTTGATGTCATTTCAGCTGTGGCTTTCAAAAACGCCAAACAGTTTGAACAAGCGAAGGATGCGTACCTGAAGGAGGCCGAGTACCACACAGAAAACAAAGCGTATCCTTCTCCTTTGCTTACTAGAAAGAAGAAATATCATAATTACAAAGTTAATTTAACAAACTAAATTAATGCACAGAAGAGTCATATACCACAGAGATTTATTGTATCAGTTTTTTATTTATTTTTTTGCTTTGTTTTGTTTTGTTGATAAAATAATACTGCTCAAAATTCAGCTTTGATCACAATTGCAATTCACAATATATTACAGTAGAAACTGTTGAAATTGAAATAATATTCCACAATCTTACTGCTTCATTGTATTTTTGATCAAATAAATGCAGCATTGGTGAGCAGAAGAGACTTCTTTTTCAAATATTAAAAAATTCTGGCGACCCCAAGCTTCTGAACAGTGTAGACGGTTTCAAGGACAACAACATAAACAAACGTAACTGCGCATGCGTGCTTGTGTGGCCCTAACTTAAGGTCCGGTGAACATCCAAATAGAATCAATAACAACAGCCAAGTCCTTCTAGAGTACATTATGTGTTTGATAACAAGCAAAATATGTTCGCTGCATAAATCAGACGGATTTATTAAAAATGCAGACTCATTCTCTGCCAGCAGGAGGTGCTTTAAGCGCGAGAAACGAGAGGTTTCCCGGGTAACGGCTGTAAACAAAGCAGCTCTGAGCTTACAAACACTAGACAGTCTTCCTTCAGAAATACAGTGATATAAAACCACTCACGCCTCGGTTTGATTTTTAAACGTGCATTACGTGGTTGTAGCCAGCATCAATAACCAGACCGATAATCAAACACAGACCGGAAGTTAACTTGGGTCCAGGGGCCAGATGAAACGTCTTATATTTTCAGGCCCGTAGCCGGGGTGTCGGGTGGGTCGAACGAGTGCTTTTTAAATAACAATACCATTTAAAGCCATAAAATTGTATTAAATACCTCAATTAGTATAATAATAGTGGTAATTATCATTTTAAGATGTCTTAAATTTGGAGGCGGAACAACAATAATCGCGTTATTTTATATAGCCTATAAAAACAACAATATTACTATTTTGAACTTTTAGCGCGGCATTGACAAGACGAATGGGTTTCAAAGCGCATTCCATATCCTGTGTTATAGGGCCATTATGGATAAATGTGACGAGACTAGGCAGGAGGGGCAGGGCCCTACCAAAATATTTATCCAATACATAGGCCTGTATGTAAACGGATTCAGCATTCTGCAACAAATATTTTTCGGCTTTTCTAGACTATTTTAAGCCGTGAACTAAGCAGGATGTATTAAAATCCTGCGCATGGCTTTGACACGCACATAAAATGAGACTGAACTCAACAGCGCCACACACATTTTACAATGTAAATCTGTGGTGAAAAGTAGAACTGCAGCGCGCTCTAATTTAGAGACATATGGGCAAATTTAAGAGTGCCCCGCTTAGTTTCCCGTTACCTTATCTCGCTCCAGACCAAGACGATATCAGTCAGCTTCAGCTATGCGTGTCTGCATCAGATCACAAACTAGCAGGCATGTCTTTTTTCTATGTGGAATAGTGCATCAAATTAATGTAGTATAAATCCTTTAGTTTAAACGTGCCCAGAAGCCTTTATATGGCTCTTTGTGTTTGTTCTAATAATAGCCATTTAATTATTTATTTATATATTTATCATCTATTTTCCTCACCCGAGTTCCTCCACAACTTGAACAAGGGTTGGAGCTCTTATTTTTGAACTCCCAAAGTGCTCCAGATTAATGAATTTAACTTTAAAATGTAGAAAAATTTTTTTCTGGGGGAGGCATGCCCCCGGACCCCCCTAGAGGGATACAAGTGTACGGTGACCATGAAGTGAGCCCCAACCATATTCATTAGCCCCTGATGTTTTCATACAAATCCTGCTAATGCCCCTGATTATAAAAATAAATGATACTGGATGTGTCAATATCATGAATCTGTGCATTTACTGCACGTAAATCAAGCTAAAGAAAATTATAGAACCTCTCACTGCTCTTAAATGAATATTTTTAGTGCATCAAAACTCTGGCTTATTAACATACCAGCAGACAAGCTAACCCAGCACAGATTAGTGCATGAAAAGTCAGCGAAATGAAGTAACATTGAAAAAGGTCCACTTTTTGAAAAAAAGATCCACCCCTTCCACTAGGCTGGCTACGGCCCTGTATTTGGTTAAATTTTGTTTTGGTCTCTCATATTTGCTTAACTAAAATTCACAGACTCTTCCATGCAGCAAAGTAAGTGACCATTAATGTTTCAAATAACTATTAGACTACTCATTAACACTAATCTATACATTCTATAAAACTTTAACTGTATCTTTTACTTATACATCTGTACAAATGTAACCCATGATAAAGCATGCTTCTCTGGTTCTCAGATCGTATGAACAGGCCGGCATGATGCTGAAGGTGAGTCGGTCGTACAGTGATTGTTATGGAGGGCCTGTAGGTTTGGGACGTGTGTGAGTGACTCTTCTACACCTGCAGGACATGAAGAAAATGCCTGAGGCCATTCAGCTGATCGAGAAGGCAAGCATCATGTTTGTGGAGAACGGGACGTCTGGCACCGCTGGAATGGCGTTGGACAGAGCTGGGAAGTGAGTAAACCCATCCAAACACTTCCTTTTTGTTCTTTCTTATGTGTGAACTAACTATAATAAGCATGCAAAGTTGTGTTAGCGTTACCGGTGTTAACTAGTGCCCTCCGCTTCTGCAGACTCATCGAGCCGATTGATCTGGAGAAAGCCGTGGACTTGTACCAGAAGGCTGCATCTGTTTTTGAGGTGAGGAAATGCAAACATGATTAATAAATAAATGATCATCCAAATCAAATAAAATCATCCATTTGTCTTTGCATAACCCATGTGAACTGGTTTGTGATGTGTTCAGAATGAAGATCGTCTCAGGCAGGCCGCAGAGCTTCTGGGAAAAGCCTCCAGACTTCTGGTGAGACTGCGCAGGTGCGTTTTAATGCATTAAACTGCCCATATTGTGCTGATCTAACATGAGATAATACTCAAAAACACATTATTTTTCTCATACTGTTACTGCAGCAGCTCTTCTCACCCTCTGCCTGAAATGCTCCTGTCCCTTTAAAGCCCCGCCTTCCAAAAAGCCAAGTCTTCTCTGATTGGTCAGCCACTTAAGAGTGTGTGTTGGAAATATAGCGCTCTTTACCATAATTGGGTTTCCAAAATTATGCAAATATGCAACATGGAATTATAGCTAAATGACAGAAATAATAGGCTACAAGGCATTTCAGGCAAGATTTTCTGCTGGAGAGATCAACTATCTAATTTTTTGACTTTGTACTTGTTTCTGGTTCTAAGGCTGGACGAGGCCGCTGTATCCCTTCAGAAAGAGAAGAACATGTACAAAGAAATTGAGAACTACCCCACCTGCTTTAAGGTGAAAATACTGGGTTTTACCTCATGCCGTTTTTTAAATAAACGTGCAATTTTGCATTAGTTTGAACAGATGTTTGTTATTGCAGAAAACCATCGCTCAAGTGCTGGTTCATCTCCACAGAGGAGACTTTGTGGCTGCAGACAAGTGTGTGAGAGAAAGTTACAGGTACAAACGAGTAATACCGTGGTACTCCTGATAGCCGGAGTAATCTTTGATCATGGTCAAATACTGTGCTCTTCAGTCTCCCAGGGTTCAGTGGGAGCGAGGACTGTGTTTCCATGGAGACATTACTGGCGGCGTATGACGAGCAGGACGAGGACGGGGTGTCACGCGTCTGTAACTCACCTTTACTGAAGTACATGGACAACGACGTGAGTGACACACATCACCTTCACACACACTTTTTTTGTTAAAAGAAGTCTATGTTTAAAAACAGTTACAATTGAAAACAACTGTTTTCTAGTTTAGTATAATGTATTAAATGTAATTGATTCCTGTGATGGCAAAGCTACATAGAACGTTCAGAAAAACAGTATTCATTTAAAATTATAACTCTATAAATGTCTCTGTCAATTTTGATCAGTTTAATACATCGTTGCGGATTAAAAATACCAATTTTTTCAAAAACAAAAACATTTCTTTCAGTTTGTAAGTTAATTCCAAAAAATTTCCAAAATGAACAACTTTTCCAAAAACATTAATAATACAAAAATAAATAATAATAAAAAAAAAATATACATATAAATAATTTTATTTTTTGTTTTTCTTATTGTTTTTAAATGTCTACAGTATGTAGTTTTTATCTTAGTTTTAGCTTTTATTATTTTCTCTTTTACTTTATTTAGTGGCTCAACCTAGTAGAAAAACACCTTCGCAACTAAGTTGTTTTTAACATACTTTTTTGGCATTTTTTTTTTTATATTATTTTTTATGCTGCTTATTTTATTTTCAGTTTAGTTTAGTTTCAGTTTTATTTACTGATAACTTTGATGGAGACATAACTTTCAACTTTCCTGACTGAAATCTCATTCAGTGTTATTATCAGCAGCTGTTTTCTGGTGTGTGTTTGTGCAGTATGCCAAGTTGGCCATCTCTCTGAAGGTGCCTGGTGGAGGTGGCGGGAAGAAGAAGAAACCTCCTGCAGCTCCTCAAGGGGGCAGCGCCGGGCCGCCACCGGCCGAGGAAGACGACGATTACGAGGGAGGTTTGTGTTAACTGAGACTGAGAGAATGGCCAGACTCCTCCATCCACGTGTGTGTGTGTGTGAGAGAGACGGAGCATATCAGTGTTTCCTCCCTTTGTGCCGTGGAGTCATTCCTGAGGAATTCTGTTCCTGTTTGTCCCGCCTGTAGGAGCGTCCAGATTTCTGTGCGTTTACTCATCATCAGACACACAGAAAACCCTACACACACACATACAGTATTTAACACTGAAGAGGTTCATTTCTTTGCTACAAGCTGCCCTGAATGCAATATTGCGCTGAAGTGATATGTTTTTGTAGTCAGCGTCACCCAGGATTATCTGATAAAAACACAATAGGTGACAACAACTAATGAGTAGATGTGATTACTCTACTGGCAAAGGGTTATTATAGTTAACTCAAATCTAAAATAATTTTAATAAATCAAAATGTTAACTGAAGTAAAAACCTGATTTAACTTACTTTTGCTAGTTTGCTAGCAAGATTTCTTATTTTCGTTTAGTACTAAAAATTTGATGTACTAAAATTACAGTTAAAACTGAAAAATAAACAAACACAAAAACACAACAAAATGACTAAAACTTTAATATTACAGTGAAAGCAGGAAATAGGACAAAACTAATATTGATAAAAACTATAAAATTTCAATACTCAAATAACACTGGTTCAGCGTGACAACCTCTGTAGTCCCGTTTAGACACTTGTTTTCAACCACCTTTATCAAGACAAGTAAAAAATAAAAAAATAAAAAAGTACTCCCAGTGTTGAGTTAAGTTACTTTAAAAGTGATGCATTATAATATTGTGTTACTCGATTAAAAAGTAGCTAATTGCGTGAATTTTATAGAAAGTAATGCAAAACGTGACTTTTTCTCACCTGAGCTGAGCTTGTTTTTACCCCCAAAAGTTATATTTTTGGTAACATAGGCCCTTTCACACCAAAAGTGAGTAAGCCTCAGGCTGAAGGAAGTGTTTCTGCCTCTGCACTTCATCTCAGAACGGGACAGAAGTGCTGTCAGTGACTAAATTGAAAAGTTACTCAGATATTTTCCTGTAATAAAGTAATGCGTTTCTTTACCAATTACTTCAACTGATTACATAAGTCATGTTACTAGTATCGCGTTACTCCCCCAACACTGGTTACTACTTATGCATTAAATGATGTAGAATGAAATAAGGTCTGTGGTTTAACACAATATATTTCCGCATTTTAGTCATTTAACAAAAATCCATTGAGGTCAAGATGATGAAACGATGATGATGTACAGAAATGCTCATTTCCAGGTGCAAAAACTGCAAAAACTGTCCTCCTTTCAGCACACCATTGATCGCAGTGTTACAAACATTTGTCTTCCATTGGTCAATCAGATAGTCCCGCCCCAAAAGCCTGTAAATTATAAGCACTGGGTATTTTTGATGTGTGTGAGATCATATTGTTGGATAAATTCCGTTTGTAAATGTTTTCTTTTAATTTGATGAGGAAATGTGTAGTTGTGTACAGAATGTATTTATTTTTATTAGTGAACAGTCTGTGATGTCAAAGTGATGTTAAATCAGTTATACAATTTGTACAATACTACTATATATTATTATGTACAGTAATTTATTGTAAGTGTTGTTGAAATGTAAATGTGGCTGTGGAGTGAGGCATCATGCTGCGTTTCCAAATATACAACCTGACAGACATAAAGATGCAAAAATGACCTAATAAAATCACAATCTATACACTGTTTGGCTGTCTGCTGCTGAATTTGTTTTCTTCTCAGCTATGTAGAGAATCAGGCTACCTGATGAATTCAGTGCAGATGATTTCACAAATGTTCTACACCACGTAACACTGTATTACACTATTTGAGTTGCTTACTGGCATGCATATTATTAACATATTGGCTGTTTATTAGTACTCATAAAGCACATATTCTACACGAACATAGTCTACATCTCTAATCAATATATTAACTCATAAGAGTGACAGCTTTTGTACCTTTATTTCTGAGAGTGTAGCGATAACTGGAGCTTAAAATAAAGTGTTGCAGAAAGACAGAAAGAAACTTTATCTTAACTGTTTTCCAAGGTAACATTTCTTATTTGATAAAATAAGAGTTGATAAAATAAATTGGCTACAATATAAAACAAATAAAATGTAATAAAAACAACAACAACTAGACATATGTAAAAACAACAAAAATAAATCTATATAATAATAATTTTAACATTTTTAAAAATAATTTCTTTAATGAATAGGAAGAACATTGAAACTGTAGTGTAAATCGTGTACATTAAAACATAAATACAGGAACAAGTAACAAGGAACAAGGAAAAGTAAACAAAAGTGGCACGTTGTCCTTTAATTGTGTGCTTTATTTGAAGTCAATAAATTCCCATTTCCTGTTTCATCCAGCTACAGTTTTATTTTTTTCCCCCATTTTGATGTTGCTGAAAAAGTTCTGCACACACAAGGTAATGAAAGCGTTTCATGTCAAACATTATTTTTCATTCATGCTACATCGTCTTTAATGCATAGTTCAGAGGTGGACTCGAAACAATATTGAATGTTCTCCTCAAGCATCAGCAAAACACGATCCATGGGCGTAGAGCTCACACTGATAGTCATATCTATAGCGTACATGATCCCATTATACATCTACATCCTAGCGGAGACTCCAGCGGTTCATCCGTGAGACCCTGATCATAGAAAGCTCCTTCCTGAGTATGGCTGCCGAAGGTGTAGGATAAAAATGGATTTCATGTCCTTCACGGTCCACTCGCCTGTCGTATTGCTCAAATAAATATAAGTACGTAGTACAAATGTGAGTCAGATTCTTTCTCATGTACAAACAACTTTCTGACGAGCACAACAGTCCTGGCGATGCATATTTAATAACTCTACTGTAACAATCTGCACATCTCTCATGCCTTCAAGGATGTAGACTATCTGTTAATAACTAATATTCATCATTCACTTTCAACACAAATCAAATGTTTCCACTAAATAATCATTTCTGAAACACGAGCAGAACTAACCTAAAGTGTTCGTTTCTGTTCGTGTTGCATGAATGAAATACAATGAGCACAAAACCATTGTAGGATATAGCTGCATTGCGAAAATGGTTTAGCAAACAGTATTCCATAAATTCTGTTCATTTCTGAAACTAATTTCTGTGGAAACCATTCATAAAATTATTTGGATTTACAATGAAATAAACATTCAGAATTCACTCTAAATGAATTTCTGTGTAAATAATTCTTTAAAAGGATTGGATTTATGAATAAATTTACATATAAGGGCATTCAAAACACATTTTTGTGTAAATAACTCATAAAATCATTTGGATTTATGAAAAAATGCGCACAGAGACACATGTAAATGATTCATAAAATCATGTGGATTTAAACACATTTAAAGTAGGTTCTAAACAAATGTCTGTAAATAATCCATAAAATCTTTTGGATTTTTGATAAAAAGTGTACAGAAATGCATTTAAAATTCATTCTAAACAAATGTACTTGTTAAACATTCATACATCATTTGAATTAGCAAAGAAATATAAGACAGAAACATTCAGAATTCATTTTTGAAAAGCATTTCCGTGCAAATAATCCTTAAAAAGTTTATTAAGAAACGTTCAAAAATCATTCAGAACGATTTAAGTGTAAATAATTCATAAAATCATTTGGATTTATTCAAAAGAAATATGCACAGAAAAGCATTAAAAATTTGTTCTGAACAAATTTGTGTCAAACATTCATCAAAAAATTTGGATTTACGAAGAAATTCATTCAAAATTCATTCTGAATGAATTAAGAAATATAAACAGAAACATTTAAAATTCACTCTAAATAAATAATAATTTATAATGTACATAAAAACTCATTTAAAAATTAGCTCTGAACAAATTTCAGTATAAATCATTCAGAAAATCATTTAGATTTATGAAGAAAATTCATTCTGAACTGATTCCATGTAAATCACTCATAAAATTTACAAATAAATGTACACAGAAACATTCAAAATCCCTTCTAAACAAATTTCTATGTAAACCATTCATAAAACCATTTGGATATATGAAGTAATGCACATAAAACACATTCAAATTCTTTCTATTTCATGAATTAGGCTCTTAAATAATAATAATAAAAAAAAAAAAATCCAGAATTGCTGAAAGCATTCATGGTAATGTGAAAACAATCTCCCATTAGTTATGAAAAGTCAATACACTTCAAGCCTTATAAAACACTAAACGTCCTATTCACGTTCCAACCATGTGTTCATAAATGACACATGATCTCCTTCAAGTCCTCAAGGAGTGAAGTTATTACCACTCCTCTTCACACTTTTGTCGTACATGAGAAAAAAGGTTGATATCCCATCATGGTGAAATGATCCGAATGTATTCCTGAGAAGGGTGATGGATAATGACGCGTCTAATCGATTGTACAAATGAAATAAGGCAAATAGAGATTGTCACGTAATTCACAGCGCCTACAGGGCTTCAGAACTCAGAGAGACGTTAAAAATCAAGCCCAAAGTCTGAAGTAGGTTGAGTATTTCTCGTCTATGTCCATCACGTCGCATGCACTCCCGAAAGTGAGAGTCGTGTCAAAGTGGCGCATGCCTGGAAGCCCTAAAGTTCACTTATCAAGCCCTTAAAAAACACTAGCAAGTGCTCGTCCACTGGATGAAAACTAGCATGAAGAACGATGCTTCTCTGGTTCAATCCAACCGTGGCGCAATTCTTACTTTTGTGCTTCTCGTGGTTAGTTTGCAGTTCCTCTGAAGGTCAGCGTCCTCATCTTCACTCACTCTTCTCTCTGGTCCACTTGATCATGGTTTCTGGAGAGCGGTAGAGGAAGATGAGTTTGGCGTACAGGTCTTCCTCCAGGTCCAGTTCTCCCGTCTCTCGGACCAGGAAGATGTCGGTGCAGAGCTTGAGGATCCGGTCCACGTTGGGCAGCTCTTCGAACATGATGGTGTGCGAGATTCCACTGAAGAACTCGCGCACAAACTTCCCGATAACCAGAACCACTGACATGTACAGACCCATGATCCTGTGCACACGTATTAGCAATTAATTACATTTGAATTAAAGTGCCTCTATTATGGCTTTTTGAAAATGATCTTTCATCCAGTGTGTAACACAGTTCTAAGTAAATAAAAACATCCTGTAAATTTTCAATCTAAAAGTGCACCGTGTATAAAGTTATTGTCTCTCAAAAGAAAGAGTCGACTTTAAATCATTGAAATGAGTCATTTTTTAAATGAATCCCAAGCCGTTTTACATTAGCGTATTGCCGGTCTTTGTTGGTCTTTTCTCGTTGGTCTGAATGAAAATGCTAATTTATTCTTTGCCACTATAGTTGCCACTTAGGAGCAGTTAAAGTAGCGTTTTTACGCTGTACACAAAGTACCACTGCACTCACAAACACTGCTTTATCAGGCATTACAGGCATGATGAGATGAAAATGAGACCAACCGACCAATCACAGCATATTAGCATCACGCAAAAGAGGGGTTTGGAAAAGTAAGATAAAAATAAATGCATTTGAAAAGTACATTTCTCTGGACGGATGCTGTTTCTATGCTCTATGTAATAGACTATAAAACAATAGCTACAAAAATATGCATTATGAATGCTACTAGTCTAAGAATGTTTAGACCACTGGTCTCAAACTCAGTTCCTGGAGGGCCACAGCTCTGCACAGTTTAGCTCCAACCCTAATCAAACACACCTG
>JAUCMR010000158.1:208233-234040 GCA_032357425.1 Enteromius argenteus | reverse complement strand
CAAGACGATCAAGGGGTGATGCATACGGTTTGAGATAAAAATGAAATCGAGCTAAAATCCTGCAACATTGCATAGAGTACCTTTAATGTCTTATCCATAATCCTACTTAATACCTAAACTTAACAACTACCGCACTATTAACTATTAATAAACATCAAATTAAGAATTTATTAAGGGAACAGTCATAGTTAATAGTGAAAAAGTGTTACATATTCTAAAGTGTTACCAAAACATCAAATACCAAAGAATTATATACTGTATGAGCTTGGTAACTTGGCACAGTTTACTGAAAGCCATGTTTTCTTGTGATTGTTTTACATTAAGCTGTCATCACCGCTGCTGAGAAGTAGCACATGAAACACTGCTTACATTTAGATTTTATTCTGTATTAATTCTGAGTAAAACAGCTAAATTTAATACTATAAATATTTGATCTAGTAAAATATCATAAATTGCTTGGATCTCAGGGTGAATTCGGACAGCATTTTATGTTTATTTTACCCATTAGCCAGCAGCAGACCAGGTCCTTCTAAGTGCTCTGTGTAAGCCTGTATATGCTGGTGTGATGCTCAGCTCTACAGTACCTCTGTATGGACCAGGTGAAGGTGAGAGGAAACTTCTCGTTTGGGTTGTTCAGCATTTTAATGAGGTTGCCCTTGCTCGGAGGGCTGATGGTCCAGAGCGAGTTGGAACTTCCTTCTAGTTCGGCTATTGTCAAATCCTCAGGAAAGTAAGACTCCAGGAACTGCATGGCACTCTGCAGGAGACACAAGCATCTTTAGCTCTATTTAAATGAATGCAGTTTATCATCATCAGGCAATATTACTGTAGCTTGTAGTCAGATCAGCATTGGTATCAGACATATTATATAGTATTTCAAAAGTAGTATTAATTCCTAAATAAACCCTCATTATCTGACAATATGAGGATTGTGATTGTATGTTACAATATGTGATTATTAGTTAAAGTGACAGGAAAATAATGCCACGATATCCACAAAGTCCTAAACCAAACTCCATTTTTATCTATGCAAAATTTCATTTCTTATTTTGATCATCCAATGAATTGTAAAAAATAGAGCTCTATTGGCGATTGTTAATAATCTGTCTGAAATCATTTACATATATGTCGGTAAATTACTAGATAAAATGTTCATGTCAAAGTACAAAGACACTTAGTTCCTTACTGCTTCAGACTTCTTCTCGTATTCTTCAAAAAACTTCTTAAACTCTGCTTCAGACACGTTTTTTAGATGGTTCTGCTGGGCGCTCATCGTGAAGATCGGCTGAAAACAATAAAACAAAGAAGAACAGAAAAAACAGAGACGTGTTAATTATCAAATGGAAGGCAACTTGAGATTTCAACGCCTCCTATAGACAAAAAATATCAGATCTCTTAGGCAGATCTCTTAGCACTAAACAAATTTACAGCATATATGTCTCCTGTTTCTCAGATGTTTCTCCTGAGAAAAGACCCCTGGAACTTGTCTCTTCTAAAGTTTCAGAAGAGATCTCAACAATGTCTCAATCTGTGCTCTGTTTTGCCAAGATACTAAAGCCTGAAATCAAAAGTCAGTCCAATCCAATGATGTTAACTAAAAGTAAAGCTTTATTTTAAAAATGTATTACTGGTTGTTGAAATACAGCTGAAATAAAGTAAAATAAAACCGTAAAAATAAATACAAAATCAAGCAAAAAATTAATAACTAATAAAACTGACATAATCACTCAACTAAAAAGGAAAGAAAAATGAATAAAATACAATTAAAATAATAAATAGAAAAAACAATAAATCTGACATAATATAAAATTACTGAAATTTCAACTATAATCAAAACAGTGCAAAAAAAGGTAACTGCTAAAATTGACATAATATAAAATTACTAAAATTTAACCAAATCAAAATGAAAAATGAAAACAAAAATAAAATGACAAAAACCAACAACTAATAAAAATGACAAAACACAAAATTAAAAATTGCTAAAACAAACTAAAAGTAAAATGAAAACTGATAACATAAAATATTAATATTAACATTAAAAATATTAATAAGCACTATAACATTATATGAATAATACTAAAATAACAACGCCTCAAACAATTTTCATCAAGTGATCTGAAATGCTTCCCACATTCATTTTATTGATTCATCTTACTGTCTACTCGTTTTTGTCTATTTTGATTTCTGCCAGTGTCTATTTAGGAGAAACACCTGAGACAGAATAGACAACTATTAAATATTTCTTGTTTTTTACTGAAAGTAAACTGGCAGACATCTGAAGTGAGAATGCAGATGAGCAGAACAGTGGATGTGCACCTGAAGTCCTCCCAGAGTGAGCGTGACGGACACGTCCAGCGGAGTGTTGACCACTCCTGCCACAGATTTGACCAGAGACATGAAGAGCAGCGGGAACCAAACGATGCAGATCAGGAGCATCACAATCATGCCGCCCATTCCATATTTCACAACCTTCTTCTTCTTCTGCCCGCGCGGCTGAGGGTAACGCTGCAACACACACACACAGATGCTTAGGATCCTGCCTTAGGAGGAAGCACTCTTATTTCTCACTCACTTACCTTCTCTGACTCCCTCCAGCATTTGAGGATGAAGATGTGAGCGTAGATGTCCTCCACACAGATCCAGCTGGACAAGCTGAGCGTCGTGTCTGTCCAAACCCAGTCCATCACTGCTCGCAACTCCGTCAGGAATGGGATCAGACGGAACCTGGGACACACAACCCATACTAAGCAGGTGGATCTGTTATGTATGGAAAATAACCGGCTAGCTTTCACTTCCTTTTACTCTTAATTAGTGGTTGATTGAGATACCAGCCGATATTTGGTGGTTTATTTGAAAGGGTTGTTAACTTTTGATTGTGTTTATGGGGTGCAGTCTAACATGTGTTAATGCTTTGTTTAAACATTTTTTTTATATAATTTACCATCCTGGTCTTATAAAAATATACACCTATACATATATATATATATATATATATATATTTTTTTTTACTTTTATATAGGTAAGTATTGCTGTATTTTTATTATGTTGCTTCAGTTAATATTGCGAAGAATTGAAATATCCAGGGACTGTCTCTAAAAGTTATTGCTCTATCATGTTGGAAATATGAACTACACCAAATCCAACCCTAAACCTACCCGATAGTGTTAACAAATACAAAACTGATATAAAAACACATTTGTTGATGCAAGCGTGTCATTTCAGCTTCCTTTTACACAGATCTGAAGTGTTTAGTTGAAGTGTAGTTACACAGGATTGAACCGGAGCTCCTCGCCTCTCAAGAACATCTCTGTACTCCATGAACTACCCAACAAGCCTACTGTCTATGAAAACACATAGATATGAAGCTGGATATGTGTGATGATGACACTCAGAAGCAGCAGTTTTCAAATCCACCAGCATATTAATATTGTTTTGAAGTCATAACATGATATTCTTCAAGTAATTGTACAAAAATTACAGTTTATTAATCAAAACAAAACTTGTCAGAATTTTACTGCCTCTAGTGTTCATTTCTTTTGGAAACTGCAGTGATATGTACTGATTGGTACGTATTTTGTGTCTTGTTAAAAGTGAAATCACAATCAGCCACCCCTTTTATAATTTGCATTGGTTGCTATTTTTTTTTTTCCGTTCCACAATAACAAACACTAAACTACATGCAGCATCACTCTATAGAAGCGACTGTTGACACATTTCTTACCCCTGGAAGAGGAAGAGGTTGACGTAGTTGTAGCTCTTGGTGAGGAAGTTTCCAAGGATGCGAGTGGGATATCCACAGCGGATCTGATACGCTGACAGACCAAAGTAAATACATTTCACAAAGTACCAGAGCTGAGCGATAGTGTTCTGACTGAAGCGCCTGCACAGACAAGATAAAACACGTTAGGACATTGAGGGCATTTCTTCTTTATGTTTTATGCTTATGTGTTATGAAAGACATCAGAATGTCTTGAGTTTTTTCTCTCTTTTTACTGTATTTATTTTTCAGTTTTACTTATTTCTAGATTCCTTTTTAATGCTTAAATATATTTTTTAAAGAACCAGTTTTCAGGATTCAGTTATTCAATTCAATTATTTTTATGTATTTATTAAACTTTTCATATGGTAATCAAATAAAGGCATGAAACATTAACAATATTTTTCTTTTTAAATGTAGTCAAATGACATTTTAACAATTTTTTTTATTTTTTGTAAAATTCCATGACTATATTTTTTAATATATGTTTAAATCATGTTTTTTTCCACATAATCTAAATCAATCTGATGTTAAGTTATTTTGATTTGGTTAAAAAAGAACACAATAAAAACAAAATAAATAAATAAATAAATAAATACAGAATATGTATATATAAAATAAATTTAATGTATTCTATTATATATATATATATATATATATATATATATATATTATACATTATACATTAATTCTGCCACTGGAACGGATTCATACACAAGGTTTTAATTAATTTGAGTCCATTGTATTCTCACTAAAATTGCGTTTTGTTGATGAAATAATAAAACGTGTAAATCAAGCAAAATTATGTATTTTAATCAAACATATAAAGGATTAATTAACATATAACAAACTATGTGTCAAAACGTCAAAAAATGTCAAAACGGTCCTGAATGAATGACTTTAATTCAAATTTAAATTCTGCATCCATTGCCATTGTCCTTTTACCTCTCTGTGATTCCTGGTAGGATGAAAAACATCCAGAAATGGATGCCGAACACCAGGATGACCTGGAAAATCACTTTTCCCATCACTGTCTTGCGGAGGTACAGGGCACGATCCACAACCATCGTGCCGAACTGGATGAGCACCATGACGAGGAACGGCCCGGGAACTTGGTCTTCTGACAGTGAGGATGTGATATCAGCTCCTCCCTGATGTTTCTGTGAGCCAGACCAAACACACGACAACACAGAGCCAAGAAGAGCTTATTTTAAGTCTCCAATTAGAAGAGAAAAAGGCAGATCTGATCTGAAACCTAGCAGTCTACTGGCATGCATCCATGTGTGCAGTTTTTTAAATACTTTTTATAATTACAAATACTTTCAGATTTACCCCAAATGCCCAGAAGCCAAAGACAATAATGATGAAGTCAACAGTGTCTGCCAGAAACATCAAGACGTAAACGTCCGTCACGGCGTTGTACTCGGGATGGATCAGGTTATAGAAGAACTGACGGATGGGCTGATAGAACTCAATCAATCTGAAGAGAGAAGAGACAGGCCAATATAATATATTAAAAATAGGATAAACCAAAACAGACAGCATGACATGGCATAAATAACCTATTTTACTTACATAATCTGTTCATATCTATTATCCAACTGACTGGATCATTTAAAGTGTAGGGCGCTATGAAATCTGTTTTGTTTTTTCACCAAATTCCATGTTTTATATTTGTAATTTTTCTGGAATCCAATTTTAAATACTTTAATTAAATTTAAATAAGCAAAAATCATGTCTAATCAATTGAATTCATTAAATTTTAGCAATTGAATAATTTATTAAAGTGTTATCAATAATAGTTTTAATTTTCTAGATTCTTTGTTTTATAGTTTCATGCTAATTGATCAAAGATAAATGGTAATGTTTATTTAATGTTTAAATAAAAAAAATTCAATAAAACAAAAATTCAGACTCAGTGTGCAAGGACCTCTGCTCTTTAAAATTTCATTATGGATGGTCCTTAAAAATAATGTTTAATATACTGTAAAGTTCTCTTAATATTATTGATTAATATTAGGAATATTTATTTTATTTTTATATAATATTTATAAAAATTATAATTAGCTATTATTATTATTATATTTTATATAAATATAAATATAACAGTAACATGTTTTCCCAAACACACTTACTTTTTGATCACATAGACCTTTGCTTTGATGAGCTGCTCTCGGATCTTCTCCATAATCATTTCTTTGCGGCTCTTCTGTGGTACTTCTGGCTCTATTGTGCTGTTTTCTCTACGAAAGCTGTTTCTTGTGCTTGTGCTGCCTGTGAAACCAACCCAAACATCACCACAGTTAAACTCAAACTCATTTTTAACTATAAACAGTCAAGAAACCCTGCTAATTTCACTGGTAGTCTAAAATGATGATGCTTGTCCACCAGCCAGATCAACATGCTAGTTAAAGCAATGCATGAATTTGTCTATGTATGTGAATTTGAGATGAAACTCAAAGGTCTAGGATGTCTCACCGTGTTTGGAGCGCGCCGATGAGCGGCGGGACAGGTGAGATCCACTGGTGCTCTGCCGCTGGAGGTGAGGCCGGTGCTCAGGGTACAGTATTTGCACGTGCACCTGGGACGAGTCCACGGACATCCCGAGGTTTACAGACCTGAGCGAGTACGCTGGAGAGCTCTTCTTCTCTTCCTCAGGTGGAATCTCCACTGACATCTTCCCCTCGTCCATAAAATCATCCTGAAGACACTCTTCCTTATGGGATGCTTTAGGGTCATCTTCATCCCAGAGACCATGACACTGAGCCCGAGAGAGAGAGATCAGGTGCATTAATTCAGGAAAACAAGCGCTAAGGAAAACTGTCATTCAACGCCCATTTATTGCCTGTTTAATCAAAGTTGTAAAGTAAGTCGGCGCCGATAGCCTCGTGGACAGCACGCCAACATTCAGTGCCGTTGCACTTCGGGCGTCGCGAGTTCGCCGCTTCACTTCCTGTCAACACTGATCTATCCGATTGAATAAAGGCAAAAAAACGCCAAAAAGTTGTAAAGTAAATAAATGGCACTTTTGGAAACAGGACAAAAGTTAAAATACCATTAGATTAAGCAATAAAAATAAATGAAATAATAAAAAAGAAAAAAATACCACAAAATCAAGGCTTTAAGATGGATTCTTCAGGGCCGCAAAATAATTACAAACCCTATTAAATGAATCTAAAATGCTCATAAATTATTTACCAAGCAAAGGCTTGAAGGCTTGTTGGGTTGTGTTTTATAATTACAAAATTTTTCAGAAAATCTAACAGAAGTAAAAAACAACTTACATGACATTGCACTTTTTTAACTAGGTATATCACAAAAACTGCAAAATCTGAAACGTAGAGATATATAAATGTATTTATTGTAACTTTCTAAGTTATTTTTACTATCGTTACTTTTATAATTATTATTAGGAATGTTTTATATAATACTTATTTTAAAAACGTATCATTTCTAGTGCAGCCAAATAATTATTTGCGATCAGTTGCATTCAAAATAAATTTTTGTTTACATAATATATGTGAATGTACTGTGTATATTTATTATTTACATATAAATACACACATGCACATTTATGTATATATTTCACTAGTTCTCACTTCCTCAGCGATTTATAAATATGAGCTTGTTTGGCGGACTGTCCAGGGGAAAGGCAGGTAGCCCGGCGGACCCCGAGCCCTGGGAGTTTTACCCCTAGTAGGCGAGGGTTGACTGATGCTCGGAGCCCAGCCTGGCCCCCGCAAGCCCCCCGAGAGGAAGTGGGAGCGGTGAGACAATGAGTTGTCAGACGGCGATAAGAAATGGTAGCTAAACGGATATGAAGGCGGAGTACCGAAGAAGGAACCCCCCCCGGGGGAGGAGGTTGGTAAGTTTGGGCCTTTCCCCGATCGGGGCCCGGAACAGGAGGCGGTGGGGGAAGGTGGTGGGAGTCAAAGAAAACACAGATAGTGGAGAGAGGAGATTGGCAACAGCTGCGATCGTTCGTACATAATCCTCCTGAAATTCGCTATAAAACGTCATTTCAGAAAAATATGTAATGATTGCATATTACATATATACATATATACTATATATGTATGTGCATTTATACATACATAACAAATATACACAACACACATATACTATGTAATCAAAAACATTTATTTTGGATGTGATTAATTGTTTGACAGCACTAATTTTCATATTTTTATATTTTTCATTATAAAATTGTGATTTTTTTTACTGTAATGCTCACCGATGAATCTTTCACAGTAAGAAATATTTAGTAACTATAGAAGCAAATAAAGTACATTTTAATTCTTTTCTTTACTACTTTTGAGGAGGTAAACATTTGCTTTTGCATTTAAGAATTCAATTTGACTATGCACCGCTCCATGTTTTAGACTCAAGTCTTGATTCTGTGAAAAGTGCAATGTCACTCTGAAGCTCTTTACTTGTGTTTGATTTTCTGAAATAATCTGAAACCTGGAGAGGAGAGAAACCTCAAACGCTAGGAATTGATTTTAAAATCCATTTTATGGTTTTCAAAGCTCTCAACAGTCTAGTGGCTTCGTTTAGATTTCTTAATGTCTGGTGAATTATGTTTCCAGCTGAATCTTGGCTCTGGTCTCTCATCTAAGTTGCAAAACATCTCAAAACTGAAGCAGAAAATGAGCAAAAGAGCCAGTATTTATTTTAAACAAGATTTTAGAAGGCAAAATCCATTAGTGTGCAAATCTTAAAGCTCCAAATAATATACAAACACATAGTATTTAAATATAATGACAAAATATACTTACAGTTAGGTTTTTACCGTCAATGTATTCTACATTTATCTTTCCATATGCTAACTCACAGCTAACAGAGAACATTTTGGAGTTCAAATTCACAACAACTTTATCAGAGCATTTGTTTATGGTTATCTGGTTTTTATTTTTGTTCCTTAAAAGCACAAAATTATTTTCATTATTTTTTCAGAACCGGTTTAGTTGGACATTCATCTAACATACTTCACATGTTATTACCTGCAAGACGTTTTGAACATTCTAAGAACTTTTAGAAATAATGTTTTTGTAAATTCATGGGAACATTAGCAAACTGTTCACAGAATGTATTTTTGTTAGCTAAAAGATTTTTTTTGTGTCTTTAATATTTATTTTATGCTTGAAAGCTGGTTAATTAGCTTACTTATCAAGCATCACTATGATGTGGCAAATGGGAGTATGTACCTTCAGTATGGATCGGTGAAAAAACAGCGCCAGCAGTTGAACCAGGTCATAGTGCACATATCCTTCTTTCTTCTCTGTGCCGAGGATGTTGGGAGGATGGTACGGCTTCCCCTTGTTCACTTCCAGGTTCTGGTTGAATGGGAAAAAACTGAACTGGAAGAAGTATTTGACGACGATGGTGACCTGGAGAAAAAAAACCCCCACATTTATAAATTATTTATACATACAGTATATTTACAGTAATTGTACAACTAAAAATTTAAATTTGCTGAAAATGTACTCAACCTCAGGCCATCCAAGATTTAGATGAGTTTGTTTCTTCATCAAATTTGGAGAAATGTATAAAATGCTCAGCAATGGATGCTCTGGAATGGGTGCCGCCAGAATCCACACCAGTCCAGTCCATCAGTTAACATCTTGTGAAGTAATCATTGCAGCGTTTTAACCATGCTTATGGCCAAAATATCCTTAATCAGTTATAACGCTTCCTTCAGTGAAAAAAAGTCTTGTTGCTTCTCACATCAAAATCCAGCCACATGTTTGCTTTGAACTGTTTTGGCTCGTAAACCGTGCTTGATTTGTGCAGATTTTTCTCCTGATTCAGACAAGGTGACAATTATGAATAGAGGATTCAACTGTTTAAAGTTAAAAATGCCGTACAAACACGCAGCTTTTGTTTTCTTCAGATGTTAACTGATGGACTGGAGTTGTTTGGACTCTCATTCTGATGGCACCCATTCACTGCTGAGCAAATCATGCAATGTTACCGTTCTCCAAATCTGATGAAGACACAAATTCACCTGCATTTTGGATAGCCTGAGGGTGTATAATGTGAATGTACAGTATAGCAGGGTCTGCACAGAATCTGTGCCTCCAGAAATAATTTCTACAGCATTCACCGAAAACAAACCCTGACCTCTGTGTACACGATGGCCGTCATCCAGAAACGCTTACTAGGCCGAGGAACAGAGAGCATCGCCCACAGGAAGATGAGGATGGGCAGCACCAGCGTAGCCATGGAAGCAGAGATCATGTGGTTGAGGATGATGACCAGAAAACAGACCATCTCCGAGTGCGCCACCAGCAGGTTATAGAGAGCATAACACAGCTGGAGCCCGAGCGGCTGCGATTTATAGAAACTCTCAGAGCTCTCCAGCTCCTCATCGTAGAACATTCTGGATAACAGCGCAAAAACAGAGCACATTAAAGGACGGTACGCAGGCAGTCTCCTACCTACAATTCACACTTCTTTTGTGATTCAGCAAGATTTAAATATTAGCAATGTTGCTATTTTTAACTTAAACTAAATCTGAAGCTAAAATGACTAAAACATTTGTTGTTAATTGAAATAAAGATGAAATTAAATATATTAAAATAATACAAGATATTATACTGAAAATGTTACAGATATAAAAATAAAGATTTATAACAGATGTTTTTTTTTTAATTTCTATCAAAGAAGTTTGCTTTAAAAAACCAAATGATTATAAAATTACTGAAATAAAACTAAACCTACAGCTTAAATAAAACAATTGCAACCCTTTAGATATATGGTTAGAAACAAAAATAAAGACAACAAAAGCACACTTTAAAATTAATAAAAGAAATTAAACTGAATCTAATTGGAACATATTTACAAACAAAACTAAAAAAAATAAGTAAATGCGATAAAACCAAAATTTAAATAAAAACAAACGGCAACCATTTAGAAATACAAAAGCACATAATAAAATAACTTAGTGAAATAAAATTAAATCTAAAACTTAAAAAAATTAACAGCAACAATTTAGAGTTATCTTAAAAAAAAATAAAAATACAAAAGCCCATAAACGACCAGCTGAGAATAAAAAATTGCAACGGTTTACTGTAAAAAAAACAAAAAAACAACTTCATAGAATTACTATACATTTAACTATTTAGAAATATATAAAAATAAAACTAATAAAGAACAAAATAACTAATAGTATATAAATAATAATAAAATAAGACTGGTTTGCGGTAAGATGTGTCATTATTGGTATATTTTAGCATACTGACAGCACAGAGCCCTCTGGATAAGTTGATGTAATCGAGATGAGCTCTGTGTGAAAGCACTCACTTGTTGAGCAGTAGCTCGCTGGCGGTCAGATCCGTGGTCATGGAGGGCAGCAGAGGGTCGTCCAGGTCAGATCTGCTGTCAGGTGTCATCAGCATCAGTCGTTTGTCACTGTCACTCTCGTCCGAGCTCACAGACAGACGGTCGAAGCTCACGGCTTTGCTGTAGCTGGGTGGCACGTCAGCATCCGAGGTGTTGGGAGCATCTGTGTCCGGGGTAAAAAGATGCCTGCTTATCACATCCATCTGTGCGTTCTCCGTTCCTGAAGATTCACCTTCATCCCGACGGATCAGCTGTTCACCATCCTCATCTTCAGTGATGCATTGCTCTTCCTTTTGATGCTCCTCATAATCCAGCTGAGGAACCTTTACATCTTCAACTGCTTCCTCTGGATCCACCAAATTCCACTGGACTTCCTCTTCCACTTCCTGTGTCACTTCCTCTGCCGGCTCATCTGTCACTTCCTGTGTCACTTCCTCTGCTGTCTCATCTGTCATTTCCTTTGTCACTTCCTCTGCCAGCTCCCCTGTCACTTCCTGTGTCACTTTCTCTTCCAGCTCACCTGTTTCTTCCTGTGTCACTTCCTCATCTGGCTCATTCGTTGCTTCCTGTTTTACATCTTCCTCTTTCGCTTCCTCATGATCTGCTCCTTCAGGTTTGTCCTGAAGAGTCTCTGTGGTTTCCTTGCCTTTCATCTGCAGCTGTTCTCTCTCGTCCTCCACCTCGTCTATAGTGTCGTTGGTTCCTTGCCGAGAGAAGAGCGTGACGCACTGAGTAGCTTCACTGCAAACAAACCACAGAAACAACACAAACAGGAAACAGTTGATGAGTTCAAAACAATAATACAATCACTGTAAACATTTCAATCTGCAAACAGTATAACATCTTTAAAAAAAAACCCAAACATGTATCTGCGTACCCCCAGGGCATCCAAATTTTCATTTTTGTGTGAACTATCCCTTTAAGACGTTTTGACATTGAATATTAGCTTTTAATATCGCAATTACCTGCAATGCTCTACACAAAAATGAAATTTTAAATATTAACTTTGTAAGCATTTGTATATTTAATAATGAAATATCATCATTTTTTTAGGATTTTATTCATTTATAGAAGCTGATTGATGTCTGATAAGTAAAAAATATCTAAAATAATTTTTGAAACAATAATTTTTGTTATGCTACAATAATAAACACATACGCATTATGTATATTTTATTATTAAAATAATGCATTATTTTATATTTATATCAACATTATTATTATTATGGCTGTTTGTTTTTACTATTAATTAATAATGACATTAAATGTTTTATTTTTACTAGAGTTCCACTAGATGGTATTTATAAGACTAATAATGATTTTAATGATATCAATATTAAATTGCAATCATTTTAGCAACACATTTCATTATTATTCTAATAAAAATAATTATTAAAATATATTAAAATAATGTATTCTCATGATAATATCATGATTAATAATAATAATAATTAAACTATTGTTATTAAAATCTATAATAAAAATAACAACTGTTTATTTGTTATATTTAAAAAAAATAATAACTTTAATATTTATTTATCAATTTTTTACTTTTTTTATTTTAGTCATTTAGCATGCTCTTTTCAGTTCATCTTGGTACACCTGTTTCTATATATATATATAAAATGTAATGCTGGAATCAAAATAAAGACAGCCTGATGGGAGTGTGGAGGGTGAGGATGAATGTGATGAAGATGTGATGATGTCCAGCACCTGGACATGACGCTGCTTCCACTGTCCGCAGAGGAGTTGGACATGTCCAGACCGTACATTTTGCGCAGTTTGGGACGAGCGCGTTCGCTGGTTTTTGGAATATTCTGAGGCATGTCGTCCAAGTCGTCTAAGGTGGACTGACGGGAAAACAGCATGGTGGCTTCGGTGTATGCGCTGATGGACAGATGACATGTGCAGAAATATAATGCAATGAAATGATGACAAGAAAAAAAATGATAGGGTTGCCAAGTCTCCTGATTCTCAAATACTGCTCCTCAGAAAAAAAGAATACCAGAATGTCAAAATAAAACTATGTCAAAGTAAAAAATCTTAACCCATTCTTTTATAATAATTATTTAGTCTTGATTTTTTTGCAATTGATTTCTTTTCACGAGATTCACTCTATAATATAGGTCAAAGCTGAAGACCTGGAGATGCTGTCTCTGGAAGCGAAGGAGTCCAGGCTGTGATCGACTCGTCTGCGCCGCTCTCTGTTTGAGCCTGAGTCCTCCTCACTGATCCGGTCCAGTCCAGATTCACGAGATCCGTTCAGTTTCATCTGCTTCTTGTAGTACACATGGATGCTCTCGCGGGATGGCACGTTTCCCTGCGGGACAATCAGTACAGAGACCAACATCAGCCAAACTGATTCATTTTCTTGTTAGACTGTAGTCATATTTTACTTAGGCCACATTTACATTAGAGCATTTTTAGTTTTAAAACTGCTACGGTAACACCTATCGTTTAAACTAATCCGGCATTTTCGAGGCAGAAAACAGAGACCTTTAAAAATGCTGCAGACCCCGTTTTAATTTGAAAACACCGGGGTTGCGTTTCAGTGTAAACGGAGCAAAACGGAGACTTTGGAAAATGATGCCCACATTCTCTCTGCGTATCCTTGACCGTGCAATAATATCATGCGTGTTGTTGTACCCATAGATTCCTCATTTGATCATTCCAAGCAGACGCAAACGCTAGTGTAAATGCCAGTGTGAATGCGGATGGTTTTTAAAACTAAAACGCACTAGTGTAAACGGGCCGTTACACATTATTGAACTTAAAGGGTTAGTTCACTGCAAAATGAAAATTTTGTTATTAATCACTTACCCCCATGTTGTTCCAAACCCATAGAAGCTTTGTTTGTCTTTCGAACACAATTTAAGATATTTTTTATGAAAACCAGGAGGCTTGTGACTGTCCCATCGACTGCCAAACAATTACGCTGTCAAGGTGCAATGAAGTATGAAAGACGTCGCCTGGATGCTCCATCTGCCATCAGTGGTTCAACCGTTGCGTTATGAAGCAACAAGAATACTTTTTGTAAGGAAACAAAACAAAAATACAACTTTTTTCAAAGATTTGGCACCAAAATGTCACTGTAGCGCCATTTTGGACATCCAGTGTACACACATTGCGTACGCAGTTCTGTTTTAGACGAAATGGAAAGATACGTCTTGTACGTGTATTAAGGCTTTGATTTGTACAAACGGCGTATCTTTCCACTGCGTCTAACAAAGAACTGCATACATTACGTGCGAACACCAGCTGATCAGTGCCAAATCTTTGAATAAAGTCATGTTTGGATTCTTTCCATACAAAAACTATTCTCGTAGCTTCGTAATATTACGGTTGATGGAGCATTCAGACAACGTCTTTCATACTTTTCTGCACCTTGACAGTGGTAATTGTTTTGCAGTCAATGGGACAGTCACAAGCCTCCCAGTTTCATCAAAAACATCTTAAATTGTGTTCTGAAGATGAATGGAGGTAAGTGATAATGACAAAATTTTCATTTTGGGGTGGAGTAACCCTTTAAGAGTTTTTTGCAATCATGATATTTAAACGTATATTATAAGCAGAACCTTCTTGACTTCTCTGGTCAGCATGCAGCGCTCGATGCGCAGAACAGTGGAGATGTCGATGTATTCTCTGCAGACGGAGTTCAGCCACTTGGTGATGCTCTCAACGGTGGTCAGAAACAGCACCCAGGTAAACTTGATGATGTTGAAGACCCTCTTGATAATGTTGTCTACAGGAAGTGGAAAGTTTAGTTTGGTCTTAAAGGTGACATATCATAAAAATCTGAGCTTTCCAGGTTTTAAGTGCTATAATCAGGTCGCTGGCACACCTACCAACCAAGGAAACGTTTAACCCAATAACTTTGTTTTGGTAAGCCTTCCTCTGCAAGCGTCTGAAAAAAAACGAGCGCGTCTGCAAATTTCCACCCACGGTTTTTTGTACTAAATTATTTTTAATATTCAAATTATATGCTAATTTAAATGGCATACTTTCTGTTAGGGGAAAAAAAACGTTTGACTTCTCTCCTGAGGCCACAAGAGGATGCATCAACCAAAATATTACTAATGCACTTTCAGAGCAATAAAAATAACAGGAATATCTTTGAAAAAAGTGCAGAATGTTTAAAATAATGTTTATAAATCATATATAATTTATGCTGCCCTGCACGACATGCAGGAAAAGAATACTGAATCGTGTGCATGATTTACTAAAATGTGTATGCGATTACTATTTTGTCCCGTCAAGTTGCTAAATCATGCGCAAGATTTACTAATTCCTTACCTCGATTTATAAATTGTGGGTATAATTTATAAATCGTTGGAACAAAATAGTAAAGCATGCACACAATTTTTTAGCCTACTATTTTTTCCTGCATGTGATGTGATCTTTAATGAGGGGGCGGGAAGCAGCAGCTCATTTGCATTTAAAGAAACATGCTCTAATACAGAGTCTTTCTGCTCTCACTTCAAATAGGAATTTTCAAAATCATATAATAAAAGATCTGTGGGGTATTTTGAGCAGAAACTTTAGAGATACATTCTGGGGACATCTGACACTATTATTACATATTGTAAAAAGTGGCTTTGTTTGAATGAACAGGAAATGAATGCGCTCCATGAACACACCTGGTCCTTCTATTTTGTCTTCCTCTGAACTCTGACGATCTTCTTCACCGATTTCTATCGCCACATGACCTACACACAGGAAGTTGCTTATTTATTAGATCAATTTATAATCATGGCTACAGTTTTTCAGTGAAATGTTCTACTGAAGTCTTATTTCTAAGAAGCTATTGTGACTTTTTATCTTTGCAAAGTAAATCAAAAAAGAAGACAAAGATTTAGTTTACATCTCACAATACTGACTATTTTTTGTTTCCACCATTTAAAAAAATGTGATTACAACTTCTCAACTTCTCATAAATTCATTATTGAGTTCATCTCACAATATGCAAATCTGCTTTTATGTCTAGCAATTCCGAATAATTGAATTGTTATAGTTACTTTTTTTATTGGTGGTGGAAACAAGCCTGAATATTTTGATAAAGACTGCCATACCTTCTTTCTTGTCTTTTCTACGTCTGCGGCCGTATCGCTTCCAGAAATGACGTCTGCCTTTGCCTCTTTCTTTCAGAGCTGCTTTAGAGTCAGCGATCCAGGTGTGATACACAAACTACACAACACCAATAAGAATTCATCTATTAATACTATGTTTAAATAGTGTTGCACAAAGACGTCAACACATAAACATACACGCGTTCAGCCGTTTCAGGAAGCCATTTAACTCATGATTCGAAATTGCCAACAACATACATATAGTACATGTATTGTTTAGACCGAGAATTTGTTTGTTAACCCCTGAAAATTCTGAATTTGACACTGGATAAACAAGCACATCCACCACAGAATACCCACGATGAATACAAACAACTGTTTTCCATTAAAAAATGTCCAAATCTTTGAAATCCATTTGCATTTTGACTTGCATTATATATGTATATTGACATTTTTTATTAATTTGATGAATTGAATGAGTTGTTTGAATTCAGGTTACACAAGAAAAAGGAAAATTCAAAGACAGTAAATGTTTTTTGCTCCACTAATGTGCATTTAGTGTAAATGCTTTGATGTTTTTTGTGATCATTTCTCAAATCCAGTGGAGCAAATCACATCATTTAGTTGCAAATAAAAACCTTTAAAGTAAATAAACAAAAAAGAGACAATGACTTGGAGAAAATAAAAGTAACTTCCCAAAAAAAAAACACCACATGAAACAATGAACTACACCCTAAAATCATTTCCATTCCATGCATCCTCAAAAGATTCAGATTTTTCCTGGAATAACATGGAATGGAAATCTTACAATAAAACACCATTAACAAACACAGAGATGGAAACACAGATGACCCGTTCCCCGCGGTGGTACCTTGGCCGCCCTGATTAAATACTGCAGAACAGTTTTGGGCAGTTTAATGACTGATCTGGGTAAAGCCACGAGGGCCGAAGCAAACTTTCTGATCGCGCGCTGAGAGGAGAAAAACCAGGAGAAAGTCAAAGCATCAGTGTCCTGAAGCCCTTCAAACAGTTACAACACTATACAATACAACACATCAACCATTAACCACAAGTTTGTCACTAAACAGACTGATAAAACCACTGCAACACTGCTCTGTTAACAACACTGGTGCTTCTGAGGAATGTTTAGTTGTTCATCTCTCAGTCATGATTGTATTGCATTGCAGTTTAGGTTTTGGCCATAAAACTAAGCATTTCAATATCCAAACCTTTTTTTGTTCACATAATATATGTGTGTGCACTTATTTATTATGTATATATAAATACACAAACATGCATATGTATATTTTGAAAATATGTACATGTATATACAATAATATATTTATATTATTATATTTTATATTATATATGAATATATTTAATATATAAACCTAAACATATTTTTCCTAAATGTATGCATGCATGTGTTTATATTTATATATACATAATAAATATACACAGTAGACACTCATGTAAACAAAAACTTTTCTTTTGAATGTGGTTACTCATTTGACAGCATTAATATATATATATATATATGAATATACATATATACATGTAAATACATATTTTCAAAATGTATACTGAATCTGTTTGTATTTATATATACACATAATAACTATACACAGCACAAACATAAGTATATATGTGTATGTGTGTATGTGCTGTACATGTATAGACACATTTCTATCAGTATCTGCTATGCTTTCACAAAGATTACAAACTATTTTATACTTTTTGTTCAAGTATCAGCATCTGCACCAAACTGCATATTTTGCATGTTTTTTACTCCCTCTGTATCAATATCAAATAAATGAGCTGTGAAAGTCTGATAGATTAAAAAAAATATATACAAAACATAAAACACATATGCAAACTGATAAGATTAAATGTAAGCTGGTCTCCAGAGAAGTTGAGTCTGTTTTCTTCTGCAGACCAGCAGCAGTTCACTCACCTGGAAGGCTGATCTCTTGGGTGGTTCTTCATCTTTTTTCTCCTCCTCTTCCTCCTCCTCTTCACTGTCAGTTTCAAACAGGTAATAATCACCGCTTCTCACCACTGATAGAGGAACGGAGGAGCAAAACAATCATATAAAACTGGCAAACAGGAGAATAACATGTTTTTGACAATCCATTTAACATAATAAACGTTGAAAAAGTTTGTTATCAAATAATGAAGTTTTGTACATCCATACATGATATACTAATGAATCACTTGACCGAACTTACCTGAAACTCTAAATCTGAAAACCGTAGTTAAACTTAGTTTATAAGGCATAACAGATTAGCACGAGTCATTAACATTGGTAAAGCAGTACCATGAAAACAACAAAAGCTTAGAAGACTGAATCTTGCACATCCCATTTTAGACTTTTTATAAAATGTATGATTTTTTTTTTTTATACTACTTCAATAAAACAGCATATTATAAATAAAATAAATCAACAAAATAACTAAAAAACTACACCCGTATCTCTGGTTGTGTCACACCACAGAAACACCTCTGTGTCTGCAGTTTCACAATCGCATGGCAAAACAGGATTTGGAATAAGGGAACTGCCTTGTGTCCTTGAACAGAAGAGCTGCAATGGATGGGAAGGACAGGGGAGGATGCTGGGAAAACACTTTACTTGAGAGCCTCAGATTAAAAAAAAACAACTAAAAATCTCTAAAAAGACTACATTTTCTATAGTGATTAGGCTCTCTCTTAAAAAAAAAACAACGGTGATATTGTGGTTTTTAGACATAACACCACAGTAATGCCATGGACTTTTGGACAGGATCATGATAGTAATACTATGGTTTTCTTTGCAGTACGTGTAAATACCATAGTATATGAATATGGCAATCATATTCAATCATGTACCATGGTATTACTGTCTGATACCATCGCTGTACCATGGTACCACCACAGTATGTTTGTGTATGTAGTCTGTTTTCTAATCACTATATAAACAAGTATTAATGTTTATGAAGGTTTATAGTTAAACCACATCTCATGTGCTTCAGTATCACGCTGATAACTGAGATCAGCTCATCAAAGATGACAAAGAAAATACCATCTCACTCATATCACACAAAATAATGAGTTTGAGGTTATTTCTTTTGCTTTTTGATGGTTTTGTGCTTTCTTTATTGAAGAGGAAATAAAGAGAGGGACCATAAAAGTCTGGTTTATAAAGTTATTTCACCCAAAAATTAACATTTCATAAACCTCTTGTCAAACAAAAGACTTTTTTCACACATGGAAATCACAAGAAGTGCTGCCTTTTTTTTTCTACACGCCTATTTCCCCCCCCAGTAGTAAAATATACATATATTTCATATTCTTTTTCAGCTTCGTATTCTGTTCTGTATCATTCTCTGTTGAAATGTTCAGGGGTTTGTGAGAGGTTCTTAATGCTTTTTGCTTACTAAGGCTTCATTAACATAAAGACTTTTTAAATTTAATTTATGTTTCACATTTCAAATATGGAATGTATTCTCCAGGATTTTTGTTAAGGTCAATTTAAAAAACTTAATTTTTTTGTAACATTATACATGTCTTTACAGACACATTTGATCAATTTAATGCCTCTTCTATGAACAAAAGTATTAATTGCATTAAAAATAATTTTAAAAAAATATGAAAACAACATTGACTTTTTTAACATGAATTTTTGTGTCATGAACTGCTCAATAACTCCCTAAAACGATTTAAAGCTTTTTTATTTATGGATGAAATACTCTTATAATACCAAGTCAGCTCAAGCTGATTCATTATTATATGGTGATAAGGGAAATCTCTCTCTTTTCCTCAACAGAGTGTGTAATGGATTTTAATAAAGCAGAATGATTCTCTACTGTACGGCTCTGTTCACCTGCTCAAACCACCATCCAGACATTCAACTTTTTGTCTGACTGCTGTTTAGATCTATTTAAGGCATCAAATCAATGTCATTTTTACACTTATAAGTGTTAAAATACTTTTATTTAAATTCATAATTTAGTTTTACACTTTGAAAGATCAACAAAAATGTGATTCCTGATGAAACGACTGCTTGAAAAGTATCTTCCACTGATAGTTAACACTGCATGTACTTTCATAAGACAGAGGGCCTTAAATAGATGTAGAAAAGTGTAAGGTCTGGAGGGTGTGTTTGTCATCTCGGAGGTCTGACAGAGCCTAGGTGCAGTATGGGAATCCTCTGACTTCTGGTCAAGGACACAAGGATCAGTGAGATAGGAAGGTATGAGGAACCTACTGGACGCATGGTCAACCCAAGGCCTCCACCACTGCTTTTTTTGCACCTTGTTTTTCTTTTTCTCTGCAAATAAAATGTTAGAACGTTAATGAAAGCATGTCAGATGATGGTGAAATTGGAAATGAAACCTTTTCCTGGTTGCTTTACGAAAAATGTAAATAATATGCAGCTCAATACATACACGTTTATATACTGTAGGAGTGATAATCTTGACTTTCTACCATTCTGCTGGCGATGCTCCTATGAAAGCACGCTATTTTATCTTACTGTCATGATCTACATCATACCATCATCATCATCGTCGTTGTCATCAGGTTGAATGAGTTTCTGCTCGTCTCCAGACTCCTGAGTCATGCTGAGCATCTTCTCCTTTCCTCTCTTGAACTTCTGCTGCCGTGTCTTAATACGATCCATCCTAAATGAATGCATTCACAACAGTGAGAGAAATCACTCACAGCACATTTACCAGTAATAAGAAGCTCAAATAACATGTAGATTGTAATATGCACTTTTGGAGTTGTTCTTTTTTAATGTAAAAAGTCTCTTCTGCTCACCAAAGCTTCATTTACTTCATCATAAAAACAGTAATATTATCAAATAAGTTTGCTATTTAAAATAAATATTAAAGGGGTCATACAACTTGACCACTGATTTCTAGACATCTTCTTTTGGAAGCACAAACAAATAAGTGTCACTTTCACAATGACACACAGTGTCTCCAGAACATGGCGCCTGCATCAATACTTCAGCAAGAATAATAGCTTCACCTCCTTTCTTTGTGTAAACATTTGGGTGGTGTCTGAAAATAAACCCACTCTGTGATATAGAAAAGTGGGGATGTAGACAAATCGTAACTTTTATAAAAAATATCTCTTTGGTTTTGAAACTTTAGTCTTTGCAACTTCAGGGATCTTATCTATGCGCTAACAGCTTGTAACACTCCAAGGAGAAAGGAAAACTTTGCATCATATGACCCCTTTAACATTGTAATTTATTGCTGTGATTAAAGCGGAGTTTTCAGTACCTCTACATTAAAATAAGAAAATCTTATAGACCCCAAGGTTTTTAATGCTAGCATGCTAGTGGAAGCAATGTTTTTACATAACTACAGTAAATAACATAAGCGGTTGCTACAGTAGTGATTATAAATTATGACTCAGGTAACTGTTGAGCTCTACTATGGACTATTGCATGCAACTCATGAAGTCAAACACATGAATGTAAGGATGCTTCTCACTGTCTCTTCAGTTGCTCCATGGATCTCTTCTCCTCCTCCAGACGAGCTCTCACAGCCTTCACAATGCTGGCCTGAAACAACTCTGCTCCTCTGACAGACAGACGGATGGACAATACTCAGCTATACTCTACTGACATTTACACTTTTTACACTACATACAATAAATGACACATTTATGTTCTTAGTAGTGCTGTCAAATGATTAATCATGATTAATCATATCGGAAATTAAAGTTTTTGTTTAAATACTATATGTATGTGTACTGTGTTTATTTATTATGTATATATAAATACACATGCATACAGTATATATTTTGATAATACTTACAGGTATATGCATTAATATATTTATATTATTTTATATTATACATAAATATATAAACATTACATATTTTTCTTAAGTATATACCTGCTTGTGTTTGCTTAATAAATAATAAGCTTAATAAATGTATACAATATGCACTCATGTCTCATGTAAACAAAAACCTTTATTTTGGATGTGATTAATCATTTAACAGCATTAGTTTTAATACTTAATTTGTTTGGAAGCCTGTTTCTTCCATGGCATAAAAATATAAAGATTTTTTTTGTTGTTTTTTTTACCTCCATATTCAGAATTATGACTATTATATCTCATAATTCTTACTTTTTCAGAAAATTACATTTATATATCACAATTCAGACTTCTCTGCTCAAAACTTTGAGTTTATATCTCAGAATGCTGCTGTGTTTTCTTACAAGTGTGAGTTTATGTCTTGCAATTCTGAAGTCACAATCCACAATAAAGACTTTTTTCCTCCCAATTCTGGTATAACAATTCACAACTCTTATCCTCCTAACAACTGCAATTGCAAGATAAAAAGTTGTGGGCTGAAATTTGCTTCCATAGAAATGTTAAATGTAATTTATTATCTCTCAAACAAAAACAAGTGTAACATGTAAGTGTATGTAAACACGTCGTACCGAGAAGCGAGGATCTGTCCGGCGCGGATGTCTGCCACCACATGCAGGAAGTAATAACTCATGAAGACACGTCTTTGCAGCAGGAGGAAGGTAAAGCAGATACTGTCCCAGATGATCCCGGCCTCGTCTCTCGGCACCTCACATTTTCCTTCAGTTCTACTTGACATCACGACTGAACACATATAAATTATTAGACATCTGAATAATGCAACACTGCTTTTTAACCAAAAGATATAAATTGAAGTTGCTGCACAGATAAGCATAAAAATATACGGACAGATGCTATGGCGACATTGATATAGCTCAAATAGCTGCCTTTTTTTTTAACTATGATGCTTTTATAGACAGCTCAGAATATGTGTTTAATTTATATAACAACAAAGATTAGATACAAGAATTTTAGCCAAAAGCAACCTTTCTTTACCTTGTATGGCTTCTAGAGCTTTGTATTCTTTTATGGTGCAGGCAAGACTGAGCAGCTGAACCAACCAGCAGCTTTTCACCACCAACTGCTTGATGTAACCACACGCCAATATCTGTGAAATAAAGTAAAAAATAAATACACACACACACACATATATATAAACTGTATGTGTGTGTTCATTTATATATGTATATGTATATGTATATATATATATATAGAATATACAGTACTGTGCAAAAGGCCACTAGTATTTTCACCAAAGAAAAAAATGGTTTTAAGTGGGTTATTTCTATCTTTTGCGGTAGCGTGTCAGTTGGAAATATCAGTTTACATTTCCAAACATTATTTTTATCATTAATTGTAATAATGCAGTGAGATTATTGTCTTATTGTCTGACAACAGCCAATGTTCCACACAGAGATCTGATCTGATCACCATCCAGTCTGTCTGGAATGACAGAACAAACTAAGATAGACTAAATCATGAAGAACTGTGGCAACGTCTCCAAGATGAAGAAAAACCTACCTGCAAAGCTACAGTACTGTTCAATGTTTTAGACAAACGTTCAAAATCGGGTAAAAATGCTGTAAAATGGGGATGCTTTTAAAAATAATGCCATTCAAAAATAATTTACTTCTATTAACTAAATCAAATAAATATTTGGTATTACAGCTTTTGGTAAAACAGCTTCTGTTCCGAGGTATACTTGCCCATAGTTCCCTTTCAGTCGGTCACTCCGAGTCACGTCGGATATGACCGACGAATTGGGATCTCGCTTCGAGAGACAAATCCACTTCAAGTGTATTAAAACAAGCCAATGAACATTGGCATGCGCTGAAAGCATCCAGCTGCAGCTGATCACAGCGTAAGTATAAATGAGCGCATATTCAGCTTTTTGCTTCGGAGCCGTTCCTGCTTCAAGGATTAGTGGCTGGTCTGACGGCGTTGTCAGCGGTGGTCGTTTCTGTGTCGAGTGGTTTTCCACATCAGGTTGAATTACCCCCCTGTTGTGTGCAAGCGGCTATCTCCCCTGTGCGCCTCAGCACACTTTAGAAAGAGTTCTTTTAGAAAGAGCTTTCTAAAAGAGTATCTCACGGATGGAACGTCTTTTTAAAGACGCGTCCTTTTAAAGATGCCCTTCCACCCGCGCGTTTCTGGATCACGATCGCTACCTCTCGTGCCTGGGCTTGAAGCACGCTGAGGTGGCTTTCGTGGATGAGTCATGTTCTTATTGTGGGAAAATGACCATCGCGGAGTTGCGGACCAGACTCCGCTTCCTGCAAAGGGGCGGGGTACCCGTTCCTCTGCCCAGATCTAGTGCTCCCCCTGGTGAGAGCAGCCGGGCGAGCGCTACTTCTGGCGGGGGGCGGACTGGTCTTACGGTGACGGTGAGGAATTCCACTCCTAGGGCTCCTCTCTCCACCGGCACTCCGCAGCCAGTGGAGCTGCCATTGGGACAGCCTGGACTTCACAAGGGGTACCAGCTGTTTCCTTGGCCGTTCCACCATGCCGGATACGGATCCAGAACTGGTGGCTATGCTATGAGGGGGTTGGGATCGTGTGGAAACCTCCACCGCGTCCTGAAACTTTGAGGCTGGACGATTGGTACTTAGGGGTGGCTCGTGCTGGTCCTCAGGGCCCCACCCCGGTACCTTTCTTCTCGGAGGTGCATGAAGAGCTCACCGGGACGTAGACGGCACCTTTCACTGCCAGAAACCGTTCGGGTGGTTCTTCCTCCTTCACCGTACAGGGGTCCCCCTGGTGGAGCGGTCGGCAGCGATGCAACTGTGTCCTAGCGCCACTACCACTTGGTGGGGAAATCCGGTTCTCCCCTCCCGGGCCTGTAGGCACTCGTCGGCCCTGACCGGCAGTGCCTATACGGCCTGTGAAGAAGCTGCATCTGCAGTACACGCTATGGTGTTGTTGCAGGTCCATCAGGCCAAGGCACTGAGGGATCTGCATGAGGGTGGTCATGACCTGGAAGTGAACTTCATGAACTTCGAGCGACGAAGGTTACGGCGCGGTCTCTGGGTCGTGCGATGTCCACCATGGTGGTCCAGGAACGCCATCTGAGGCTGTGTCTTCTCAATGAGAAGACCCCCGGAGATGCCCGATCAGAGTCATGCTTTCATTCCTGCAGCAGGGGTTGGAGCGAAGGCTGTCTCCCTCCACCCTTAAAGTCTATGTGGCTGCTATCACTGCAAACCACAACCCCATACATGGGAGGTTTGTTGGTAAGCATGACCTGATCATCAGGTTCCTCAGGGGGGCCAGAAGGTTGAATCCTCCACGGCCCCCCACTGTACCCTCTTGGGACCTGTCTCTGGTACTGAGAGCACTTCAGCAGGCCCCATTTGATCCTTTGCCAGCAGTTGAGCTGAAATTTCTATCAACGAAGAATCTGCTCCTGCTTGCACTGGCATTTTTTCATATGCACTGAAATACTGCCCATATGAGTATATGTCCTGAGACCTCCTACAGGAAGGCTGGACTTCCGTACATCTCTTCCAGTCTTACTGAATGGATAGTGTTTGATAACAGTGGCTGACCTCTTGTGTTGAGCCCCGGCCTACGCCACACAGAGGGGGCTTGGAAGGCTCCCACAGGACACTGGATGGGGCATCGTCCATGGCGTTTTGGTAGGTATCCCAATTCATTGGTCATATCTGACATGACTCAGAGTGACCGACTGAAAGGGGACCTTCCGCAAGACCACAGCAGTAATGACTTTATGCAATATTTTACTTCCAAGATTAATACTATTAGATATAAAAT
>JAUCMR010000158.1:180686-198245 GCA_032357425.1 Enteromius argenteus | reverse complement strand
TTCAAATTAGTATTCAATTTACATATTAAAATTACTGTTGTAAATGGGAAATGTAAATAATATTATTTCATTTTCATTTTCCTTTTGCACATGTGGGGTAATGGAAAATGTAAATTTAAATAAGAAATACATTGCCATTTTGAATATTGCATTGTCATTTTGAATATTGCATTGCAAATTGAATTTTGCAACACATCCATACTGCATGTTTCCATACGTCACAGGATCCCACCTGGGAGACCAATCTGCTCTGATCTTGAGAACAAGGAAATCGGGACTGGCTGGTGAGAGCACGCCAGCCACTCCAAGTACATATGGGTATATAAGATGGCGGCGCGCCTCACCATTCAGCTTTTTGCTTTGGAGCCGATCGCTTGTTGTGATAAGCAGTGGAGAGCAAAACTTACTGAAGACTCTTGGCCGGCGTGTCCTGTGGAAAACAGCGGAGTGAAGATCGCCTTGTTGCACACTGGCATGCAACGGTCCTCCCCTTGGCAGTCCCGGCTATCATAAAAGAGCAAATTTCTAACATGGTCGAGAGGTATGTCCTCCGGATTAGCTTTTCGACCATGTGCTTCTGAGTGCAGTAGTTTCCTCACCTCTGATGGTGGCCATGATCGTTGTCTCACATGTTTGGGTCTCATGGATGGATCATGTCCTCATTGTGAGCCCATGTCCATGGCGTCGCTAAGATCACGGCTTTCTTTAATTTGAAGGCTAGCTAGTTTTACAACCTCTGCATAGACCCCGTGTCCTCCCGTGTATTGGGTAATAACAGGTAATTCCGAGAGGACTGGTGGGGGGTGTCAGCTTGCTGCGCCATTCCTCTGGGATCCAAATGCTTTCCTCCAGTGTCCTCCCTGCACCTCAGTTAAGGTTAGCCTGAGTAGCCTTGACTGTGCTGATGGAGGGGCGTCCTTCACCCTCTTCAGCTCTGGCATGGCATCTTGTTCCACGACTTCTTCCCGCTGTGTTCCCTTGATTCAGTCCAGTTCCCGTTTTCGCCGACCTGTTACCTGGGTGCTCCATCCCCAACTTGCTTATCAAGGCCTCCTGCTGGGCCCACATTCTGGCCCCCAGGGCATTGGGATGGTCGTGATTGGGCAGCCTCCGATCGGTCCCGATTACGCAGCCAGAACTTTCAGCTGGGTGGCCCATTCATGGCGCAGGTCAGGTTGTGGCACTTTCCATAGGGACCCCGTTCCCTCCTTCAGGGAATGTCTCAGTTACGTATGTAACCCTCATTCCCTGAAGGAGGGAATGTAGACGTTACATCCCTCCTGCCACAACCTGAGGCCTGCACTGAGGAGGTCGGTTATGATTGGCTCCTCAGCAAGAACCTGAATGGTGAGGCGCGCCGCCATCTTAAATACCTGTATGCACTGGGAGTGGCTGGCGTTCACTCACCGGCCAATCCCGATTGGCTTGCTCTCAAGATCAGAGCAGATTGGTGCCTGGAGATCAAATTGTTTGCACTTGAAATAAAATGCATTTCAGTAGCCTACACAATTGGCATTATTTTCTGTTCTTTAAATAACTTTTTTCAGCAATGGGAGATATGAATTCTGGTTTCAAAGTTTCAAAATTTCATAAGTTTTATTTGATCATAGTTTTAAAAAACATGAGGGTGAATTATGACTAAACATTTTATGCGAATTTAAATTAATTGTAATTAAAATTAAAGTAGGTCTATTGTAGCAATTGCACATTATACATCATTGTGATTTAGGCATCTACAATACTTTTAAAAAGTATTTTACAGTGACATGTTCACTTGAATAATGAAATTATGAGTAACTGCTGGCCCCTGCCTGGCCACCCCTAGAAAAATTCTTAGCCCCGCCACTGTTCGGTTGATTATGGTGTTATATCACGCTGCAGTACGATTTTTCTAGACAAGTGTTTCTACATGTACTCATTGTTGTACTCTATATGAATTGGTAGGTTGGTTCTCCATGTATGAAAAATGCTGAAAACTGCTCTTTATTGCCAAGGCTCTATTAGGTAAATTAGGTAAGCTGTAAACTTGTATCATCTTATACTTTTCATTATAGGACCAGATCTACTTCTAAATTATTTTTAATCGTGCCCAGTGTATATTCTGAGTTTTGCAAAATTGCTTTTTCCTTCTATGCTCCTAGGATAAGTAATGAAATGCTGAGTATTTTGACATTAGAAGCACTCCTTCTTTAAATATTCTTACAAATTTTGTGTCGCACTTGAACGAAATGTGCATGTTTTTTATTTTAGAACTGTAGTTATTTGATTGGAGGATAAGATTTGTTTTGTATTTCAAGTTTTATGTGTTTTGTAATCTGTTTATGTGCTAGGTTTCCCTGGGAGAAGATTTGTATCTTAATGTGATTATTTCTGGTAAAATAAAGGATACATAAAAATGTAATCCAATCTGAGTAGTGACAAACTCATTTAATAAGCAAAGAAACCCACCTCTGTACAATTACTTGAGTAGCTCATGTGCTTGATGGACTTCAGCTGATATAACAGCTTGCAGATGATGATGACACATGTCCAGATGGTACAAACGCTGGATGCACGAACTCGAAACTGCTGATATGGCAACGCAAACGTCCATGAGATCAAAAACACGTAGTTCAGCAACGAGACCTGCAAAAGACACATGTGAGAACCAGAAACAACTTCAGTTGACAGCACGATAACCTCACGTTTGAGCTTCTACCTCTTTGAGAGCTAGCACGATGATGTAAGTGGACACGATCTTGATGATGTGCATCTCCAACAGCCACCAGACGAAGAGCTTCAGCTTATGGAAGCACTCCAGGAACTTGAGGAACAGGACTGTGAGTCGGTCCACCACCAAATGCCATTTATTCCTGAGGTCTGAAACAGACGCCCAGAGAGATAAATCAGTAGCTTTTCCCACTCTCTACCTGGGTGGGATATACACTGCCACTCAAAATTTTGGGATCAGTAAGCTCTTTAATTTTTATTATAGTTTTGAAGTTTTTAATTTGTTTTATTTTAATATAGTTTTCAAATTTTCTTAAAAATCTTGTTTAGTTTTTATTAGTTTTATTAATATTTTGTTATTTAGTTTAGTTCTTATTTTGTGATCACATTTTTATTTGGTTTTTATATAGTTTAGTTTCATATTAAGTTTTAATTAAAGTTTAGCAGAATTAACAGATCATTATAGAAATGGCAATCAGTGAAGTATAGGTCAATCCCCTTTTTACTAAATAAATCTATACAAGTTGCGTTTCTAATTATGTGTGTTGAGATATTTAATATGAAAATAAATGTAGCCTAATTTGGTTATGATGTCTTTTATTTAACCTGTCCTGTCCTGCACACTTTTCTGTGAACAACCGCACATAAATCATAACTGGGGACTAATGAAATTCAATAATAATGGCAATCACATTTAAATCATATTTAAATGGGGTTTTTTTTGTGTGTGTTGTTTTTTTTTCCATTTATGAAAACTTCTAAGCGTGTGAATGATGTGATTTAGCCGATGCACATTTGATCGAAAGCCTAGCAGACTGATCAGAAGATGCAGGCAAAAGGTTTGACTATTTACGCAAAGGATACGCGTCCTCATCAAGTTGCGCTGCATGTCTGTTTTTCTTCACAGCACAAAGTTAGAATACCTAATGTTATTTTGATTGCTTGTGATATGTAATGAAATAAATAATTTAGCCTCACCTGAGGTTGTAGATTAAATGCAGGTGCGGTTCGGGTCGTGACTCGCTGTTAAACGGTTCTTGTCTGTTACAGAATTAAATTAGTGCTGCTATCAGAAAACGAGCTGAGTGTTCTGTTGCGTATTTTGGATGCGGGTTTACCAAACAGGACCTGTGCAGGCTTTACTGCTTTTCATCTCTCCGTCACATAACCCCATGTGCAAAATGTACAGCTATTTCTCTAAAGTGCCACACAGCTCGTATATTTTTCCGCCAAGGGGTGAGAACGAAAACAAAATTGTTTTTTCATCATCGTTTTTCGTTTACACACCATGGATTAGACTGGACTACATTACCTGAGCTCTGTTCCGATGGTAATTCTGGATCTGTGGTGGCACTGAACTGCTGAATGTCCTCCTGACTGGACAGATGAGCTGAATGGATGGACAGAGACTCTTTCTTCTCCTCTTCCACACAGTCCACGACCAGCACCTCGTTCATGGACTCTTTCTCCTTCTCCTCCTTCAGCAGCGGCTCTGGAGATGTGCTCATCATGGTCAGATCTGCCAGACTCCCTTCAGGATGAGCCAGTCTGGAGATCAGGAAGAGTGCATTAGGAGAGAAAGACACATGCTGTCTCACTCGTTTACAGTATGTGACCTATGAGTGATTCTTCAATTAGAGGCACTTCTGACTTCCTCAAAGTTACTTTTGTAAACTAAACATTTATCACATATACTGGAAAAAAGGATCTGATCACGGCCCTTATCAGTATTCCAGTATTAATTTAATTTAATTTAATTTAATTCATGTGATGTTTAATGCCAGTGGGATTTTAATTTGTCTTTTAATTTTTAATTTCACCTGGCAATCATTTCCTGTTACATAACGCAGCAGTTTACCGGTTTAAATTTCATGAGGAAATGTGAAGTAATTGGAGGAGAATTTTTGACATTTTGGCATAACTTTTTTAATCACAATAGAACATAGATAATATATAGAATATTTAAACCGAAGAATAGTTGGGACGTGGTGTAGCATCTCCTCTTCTTTTCGGAACAGTTTGAAGACATCTGGCCATCGAGGTTATGAGTTTCTGGAGGTTTGGTGTTGAAATTTGGTCCCATTCTTGCCTGATATAGGTTTCCAGCTGCTGAAGAATTTGTGGTCGTATTTAACATATTTTTTGTTTAATGGTGCGCCAAACGTTCCTTATAGATGAAAGATCTGGACTGAAGGCAGTTCAGTTCAGCACCAGACCCTTCTACTATGAAGCCTTGCCGTTGTAACAGCTGCAGTATGTGGTTCTGCATTGAAAAACACGTCATCCAGAGGGGAATATATGTTGCTCTAAAACCTTTATCTAACTTTCAGCATTCATCGTGCCTTTTGCAAGCCCATACATTCCCATAATGTATGCACTTATGCATCTCCATACCATCAGAGACGCTGGCTTTTGAACTGATCACTGATAACACGCTGGAAGGTCTCCCTCCTCTGTAGCTTGGAGGACACGACGTTCGTGATTTCCAACAAGAATCGTTTGACCATAGAACGCTTTTCCACTTTAAAATCGAATTTTAATAATTTTTAAATGAGCCTTGGCCATATTCACATCTGGCTTCTTTTTTGAATGACAGAGCTTCAGTAGGCACCTGAAGATGGCACAGAGGATTGTGTTTACCGACAGTGGTTTCTGGAAGTATTCCTGGACCCATTTAGTAATGTCAGTGATAGAATCATGCCGATGAGTGATGCAGTGTCGTCTGAGGCCCTGAAGACCACGGGCATCCAACAGAGGTCTTCTGCCTGGTCCCTTACACACAGAGATTTCTCCAGTTTCTCTGAATCTTCTGATGATATTATGCACTGTAGATTTGCAAAGCCTTTGCATTTTGATGTTGAGGAATGTTGTTTTTAAAGTAGCCCACAATCGTTTTACACACTCTTTCACAGATTGAGAGCCTCTGCCCATCTGTACTTCTGAGAGACTCTGCCTCTCTAAGACATCCCTTTTATAGCTAATCATGTTACAGACCTGATTGACTTCATTAGTTGCTAGATGTTCTCCCAGGTGAATCTTTTCAAAATTTCTCGCTTTTTCAGCTCTTTGTTTCCCCTGTGCCAACTTTATTGAGACCTGTAGCAGGCATCACATTTGAAATAAGTTTATTTAGTGGATAAAAGTGTACAATTTCTCAGTTTAATCGTTTGTTATGCTCTCTGTGTTCTATTGTGGGTAAAACATTGTCTCATATGATTTGAAAAGTCTTTTAGTTTTCCAACATTTCCAGAATTCCGGTTGTAGAGTAATTATTAATTTGTATTTATTTTCTTTAAAGCTTTTTTATTTGTCTTTAAAATGAGAAAGAAAAGTTCCTTTAATTTATGAATCACCCATACTTTCTTTACACTTAAATGGCATGCTGATCAAGTTAGCTCAGTTTGAGTTATAAAATGCAGTTATTTAAATGTTAGTGCCCAATAAACGGCATAAACCTTTAATTAGGATTCCACAGGCAGGGTTTGGGTGGAAAACATGGATGCCGTGTGCATTAGATCCGTGAGGAACAAGCTGGATTGCATTATTATTTTTTAAAGAAGCAATGCACATGTCTGCCATACATGAATTGTGACCAAAAAAATAAATATAAAATATTTCAGCAGTCAGACTTTAGTGGCAATGGCCTCCGCTGGATGGTCTCGCTGCTATGAAGGGTTTAAACGCTTGCATGATGAGGTTTCATGTCAAAGCTTTACCTTGTTTATACCACACTTACTTGCTCTGAGAAGAAGAGATTTTTTGCTTGATGCTGTTGAAGCAATTTACAGAATGGAAATATACGCAATCAAAGCAATGAAAAGTTTCACACAATTGGACATTACTGTAAGATGAGACAGTGAAAGAGGGACAGAGATTCTTTGAGGAGAAGAGGCCGTGCATTTCAGAGACATGCTGAGGAGATTCATTCCTTGTCAGAGTCTGAGAGCAGGACTATCGTCAGGATACACCGCTGATGTCAAGCGGCTCATGTAGGACTTTCTGGGATGCATTTGAGCAAGCAGAGGTTTCAAGTCAACATGAAATTAAAACCTATTTAGTATTTTATTATGGATTTCTGGTCATAACTGTTATTCAAAACCAAACTATTTTATTTAATTATTAAAATACCTTGCCTGAAAGGGCTTTTCTTACCAGCTAATGTTGTTAGTGTTAACTAAAACTATTTTTGTTCATTTAAATAAATAAAAATAAAACTAAATAAACATTTTAAATGAAATCCTTGGTCTTAAACAAACTTGTCCTAATATTAAAACAACTAAAACAGAAATAAAAATGTTAAGGCTAAATAGAAACATCAAAAGATATGGCAAAGTCATACTGTAGAAATATATTGCTAAAAATGACTCCTTATTCGAATTACTTTTTGCTTATTGCTAAAAATATTCTTAACTGTTTCAATACATTTTAAATGTTTAATTTGTAATAAAGTTTTATATTTCAAATAACATTTTAAATGATTTTATTATTGACTTTTATTCTTCACTTTATTTGTAACTTTTATTTAATTATACATTGAATTGTCACTGTGTATACAATTTGCTATATGAATAAACTTGCATTTAACTTTTTTTTTTAGGCTGTTGTTGAAGGTTAAGCAGGCTTTCTAAAATCGTACCAATAGTTAACACAGTCTTTAACTACCCATTAAATCAAAGATGCATCGATAATTGAGAAGTGGACTGAGAACTTGGCCTTCCGCTGCATATTTCTCAATGAAAATGAATATTTAACGAGGGAAAATGTTTTTTTTTTATTAACTTTACATTTTATTCATCATCAGATAATGATCAACTCCCATGTTGGTAACTCATTGAATATTTGTTTTCATTGGGAAATTTATCTAATTATGAAAAAAAAAGGTTTTGCATGCAGTTTCATGTTGACTTTTGACATTCAGTAACATTTAAAGCAAATGTTAAAGTTCTAGACAGGAAACCAAGTCAGTTGTGTCAGAGTGACGTCATACATTTTTTTTGATCTATTCAGAAATCTATGGGATTGTTAAGAGAGAAAAGAGTGTACTGACAAACAGGAGTAGTGAGAAGAAAGAGGGATTGTGGGAAATCAGGGAAAATGTGAACATTGGTTGTTATTTCCATGGATGCCAGAGAAAGACGAGCAGTCACCCACCTATCCACGATCAGATAGATACGACCACTGACTTTAGCATAGCTGCGAGGTGAAGGACGGCAGGGGAAAGACGGGAGCACATGATTGGTTAAAATAAGAAATGGACTTGATCGATGACTGGCAGCATTTAACAGATAAAACAAGAATGACACTACTGCAGATTCAATAGAGAGAAAACGATCACGAATGAAGAGAAATGAAGAAACAAGGAAACGAGGATGAAACGACCACAAGTTAAGATCAACAAGACAATGCAGGTGAACTCTGCACACCTTTAGTACAAGTACACTGCTACTCATTTTTTCTTACTCATATTTACAATTAATTATTAAAGCAATGCAAAACAATTCTCATTACTGAGATGTAAAACATGATGATTTTTGTTGTTATTATTATTGGGGAATATTGCTCTGAACAGCAACATGGCATTTGTGAAACCTTAAGAATAAAATTTGATAAAAAATCTGATGATGATAATAACAGCAACAATTATTAAATGGTTTAATTTATGAAATGATTCAAAATAAAAAAGTAATGATACTATCAACAACAACTATTAATAAAATGTCTTGAATTTATATTCAAAATTATTAAACATTTGCTAAACATTAGCTCTCATGGTCCATTGCTTCAAAAATAATTATTACTTAAAATTACTTGTGCTGTCAAACGATTAATCATCATTAATTGGATCCAAAATAAAAGTTTTTGTTGACATTATGTATATATATATATATATATATGTGTGTGTGTGTGTACTATCTATTTATTACAGTATGTATATATAAATACACACACGTTAATGTATATATTTAAGAAAAAAATATTAAATGATATCATTTATATTAATATAAATATATGTGTAAATACTGTACATGTAAATATTTTTATGTATGTGTATTTATATATGCATAATAAATATACACTGTACACACATATAAATTATGTAAGCCAAAACTTTTATTTTGAATCCAATTCATCGCGATTAATTGTTTGACAGCACTAAAAATAACACATACTCAAAATATTATTGTTGTTTTACTAAGAAACAAACGACAAATGTGACTCATTTATGACACATGACCTTTCCTTAAATGACATCATCTCTACACACCCTGTTAGCATCAGCTGTGACTAGCGGGAAAGCATCTCTCACCTGTAAATGGTGCTCTGCTCTTTGCTGATGACGGCTTTGAGATCGGTGAGCTGCAGGAAGCGGTCGTGGAAGTAATGCAGGTGCAGGATGCAGACCAACAGGAAGGATGTGGGGATGAAGATACGTGTGAACAGATCGGACAGGTTGTACTTCACCAGACCGATGTCCTTCAGTCTGAGAGACAAACACAGAACCATCACTGCATTATTCAGATTTAAAAACGCTTTAGTTTCAGGGTAGAATCTAAGGCAGCACCTTAAAGGGTTAAGTTCACCCAAAAATGAACTCCTTACTCACCTTGGAAGCATCCTAGGTGTATGTGACTTTCTCCTTTCAGAGGAATCCAATCAGAGTTATATAAAAACTGTCCAGACCCCTCCAAGCCTTTCTATTGGAGTAAGAGGGTGTTTGTTTTCAACAGTTCTGAAGACGTGAAATAAAGTATGCATATCTGTAATAAGCATCTCTCACCTGTAGAGAATCCATGATAAACACTTTTATCTCACTTCTGATAACTGAGATAACCAGTATCAGTCTTATGTTTCACAACATCCACCGAGACTGCTTCTGCATGTCACAGTCAGCAGAAGTGAGAAAAAGTGTTTATTACATTTGAAATATGGATAATTATCTTCCATATTCACTACAGGAGGCCTTTATTCACCCCACGGAGCCACGTGAGGGATGTTTTTAATACAGATATGTGTAATTTATTTCACATCTTCTGGACTGTTTGAAACAAACACCCACCTAAACCAATAAGGCTTGGAGGGGTCTGGACAGTTTTTCGTATATCTCTGATTGTATTCGTCTAAAAGAAGAAAGTCACATACACCTAGGATGCTTCAAAGGTGAGTAAAAGACAGGCTAACTTTCCTTTTTGGGTGAACTATCCCTTTAAATACAAGGTGTAAATCAGTCAAATACAAGGCAGCTGAATTGTAAGGGTCATGTTAAGCACACCTGAGCAAACATATTTAGGATCGTCAAAACTCACACTTCTTCTGATATGCCCGTCATTTTGGTCCAGTTGGCGATGGCGTTTTCAAACTGACAGGTGTAGATTAGGATGAGCACTAGCATGGTGTAAACCACCACAGACATCCAGAAGTACTTCAGGATCCTGCGCCACCATTCATAATGCACCTGAGGAGAACAAAACCACTCTGTCAAGACCCCTCTGTCAAAGGAAAAGTTCACCCAGACATTAAACTTCTGACATGAACAATATTGTTGGTTATATATATCATATATATATCATATATATATATAACTAATCATTTATGCATTCATTTATATACATTAATTACATTTATACAATCATATAATTATATATACAATTTAGAATAGAATAGGCATCTTTTTACTGGTGATGTCAAATTATTAATGGCAATTAATTTCATACAAAGTCAAAATTGTTTACATACTATATTTGTATGTGTACTGGGTAAATTTATTATGTATATATAAATAAACAAACATACAGTATATACTTAGAAAATATTTACTTTATAAATATTTATATATTTTTATTCTTATATTTTATATTATACATACATATATTTAACATATAAAAAATGCATTACTAAAATGAACAAACAATGAACAATACATTTATTACACTATTTATTCATCTTTGTTAATGTTAATGAAATGTTCACTGTGTATTCATGTTAGTTCACGGTGCATTAACTAATGTCAACAAACACAACTGGCGATTTTTATAATGTGTTAGTAAGACTAATAAATGCTGTAGAAGTATTGTTCATTATTAGTTCATGTTAACTAATGTTGTAAACTAATGTTAACTAATGAACCTTATTGTAAAGTTTTACCGTTGTCTTTTTTTCTGTTGCATAATACATGATGACCTGCGCTGGCAAAATAAGTCGCAAAATCAAATTTGAAAAATTATTTCAAAATTACTTATTTTAATTTTCACAATCTCTATACATTTTTTAATAATAATAATAATTAAAAACTTCAAAATTATATATGATTTGTTTGGAATTGCACAAAAAATACGCCTGAGATACACCTGTTTGAAATCGACAGAAGCAGTAAAGAAAAATCTCAAAATCTGTTTTGATAGAAACAAACCCCAGATTCAACCAGAATTTACATGTTTCTAATTTATTGCCTGTAGCTCAAAATTATCCTGCACACATTCCAGCTCATTTTGCCAACACAGGTCACATATTTCACTTGTTTGTACTTCAGTGGAGTGTGAACTGTACTGTACTTGTTTCTATAGTGTGTAGCTACAAGTCAGAATCCCAACAAGCTTTCATGTTTTAGGGTTAGACAGCAGTGCAGCACCTGGTAAAGAGCCACGCAGGACAGAAACATCATCATGTAGACGATCTTGTACATGACAATCTCTCCTTCGAAGCTGACGAAGAAGAACATTCCCCCGCAGATATAGATCCAGTATTTGACCAGCATAGCCATCACTAGTTTCCCAATCACATGCATCAGGTCGTTCTCATCCACCTCCTCTTCCTCTTTGTCTTTTTCTTCCTCTGCAACCCACATAGAAACTTTATGAATATATAACAGCCATTTTTTTTGCAGGATTATAACAGGATTTAATCTGTAATCTGTTATTAGTAAAACACCTTTTTTCTGCTCATCTACTTGGACGTCACAAAGAGCTGCTTCCTCTTCCATCTTCTCTTGTCTCTCCATCAAAGTTTGTCTGAGCAGCAGCCAGAAACTCAGCTGACACAGAACCTACAAACAATGCCAAAAACACATTAGTAAACTATAAGCATCCTGGGGTTCTGTGGAATATTACATATGGTAGAAATTACACATTTTACCTATTTATAGAAAATATACCACTTCATTCAGATGTTTGGGCTAAGTAGGATTCTGAAAGAACTTTTTTTAAGTTTCAATTTCAAATAACTTTTCTTCTCTTTGAATACATACATTATATAATAATAATAAAAAGTAGTAATATAATAAAGTATTTCTGTGAGTCAAAGCTACTGAAGAAACAACTAATAATTTAATACAGCAGTTCTGAACTTTATAAATAATCATGAAAAGTAAAATGTGTCATGGTTTAAAAAAAAATTAAATCAGCAGCAAAATTTTTAATATTGATAATAACCAACATTATTAATAATTAAGCAGCAATAATATTTGATAAATCAGGATTAATATTTAATAATGTTTTTTTCACATTTTTTAGAAAATAGGTATTTTAATATGGTAATAATATTTCACAATAATACAGTTTTTCCTAAAAATACATTTTATAAATTCAGCAGAAGAGACTTTTTTCAAAGCAATATAAAATCAACATATCTGACAGGCAGAGTATATATATATATATATAAATTACTTTTTATATACATATGACACACAAATATATCAGTGGTGTCAAATGATTAATCGCATTCAAAACAAAAGTCTTTGTTTACATATATGCGTGTGTTCTCTGTATATTTCTTATGTATACATAAATATACACATATACTTTATATATTTTGGAAATATTTTCATGCATATACATTTATATTTTTACATTCTATATTATATATAAACATATTTAATATATTAACATAACATGTTTTTCTGAAATATATACATGCATTTGGGATGCGATTAATCGGGATTAATCATATCACAGGACTACAATATACATTTTTTTAATATTTTCATTGTATAATTGTTACCTTGGTGCTCAGTTCAGTGAAGGGCACCTCCATCTTCAGAAAGAAACCTGGCACTGGACTCAAGCGCTCAAAACACCAGATATACTGAAGGACCAGCAGCAGGTTCCCGTAGGCCACCATGAACGGTGAGGTCATCATAGCGTACTTCCTCCGGTCTCGTACCATCCACAGAGTACAGGACCACAGCAGAAAGACAAACGTCAGCCAGCTAACGTACGTTATACTCCACGCCTTAGAAATGAAGAAAGATCGATGGTGAGATGGCATGATTCATATTTGTATGTTTTCTGTTGAATAATTTCCTATAATCTAATATAGGGAAGAATAGTTAAAGAAATGATATCTGCTGTTACTTTACCAGTTACCCATCTAAGATGTTGATTACTTTTTTTCTTGCAAAGAAGAGTAACTATATAGGCAAAAAAGAAACTTTGATCTTCTCACCATCATAGCAATAAGAGCACAGATGTAGCTCTGCTTCATGACGAACTTGAACACTTTCACGAGAGCGCCTGGCGGTCCGCTCTGCTCTTCCTCTTCCTCCTCGTCTTCCTCATCTGTCTTCTCCTCTTCCTCCTCCAGCTGCGAGTCCAAGATCTCATTTGTGTTTACATCTGTCTTCTCTGTGTGGAGCATTAAAACAGTAGTCATTTCCATTTGTTCATTTAGAAAAATGTAAGTCTCAAGCACAGACAGTGGTGAGGTTTTAATCAGTTAGTCATGTTTAGAATGTTTTAGTATTATTGAGACACTCTTATAGTTTTAATTAACAGTTTGAATTAGTTTTCATTTCAGTTATCATTTCAATTTTTTGTTAAAGTTTTAGTAATTTTGTTGTGCATTTCTGCTTTAAGTATGGCTGTATATATATATATATATATATATATATATATATATTAATTTATACTTCTGTTTTAATATTTTCATTTTAGTTAAGTTTTTTATGGTTTTATTTTTTATGATAACCCAGGGTAGAATATGAAGTTAGAAGTTTAATTGTTTTATTAGGTGTTTCAGTTCAGAGATATGTATGGATGTGTATTTATGGTATCTCACCTTCATATTCAACAGGCTGATCCACTTTGTACTGAGGAGTTGAGTAAATGTCCAGACTGACCGGTCCGTTCTCAATGGGCACAGCGGAGACATAATCAAACGACGTCCCATTTGAGTTAACAACCACTACCTTTACAGCAAAAAACAGAAACAGAAAAAAAACTAAATATCACAGAAGGTACAGGTCATATAATTTGCACAAAAAATCTGTCTAAAAGCAATTTATATATAAGCATGCAAGATTTTTTTTTTTTTTAAATAATTGTTTTTGTAGTCGGTTTTAGAAAGATGAAATGGTCATGCAGTACATCTACTTTTAACACAAACATGTAGTGTCACGGTTGAAGTGCGTCAAAAATCTTTGCTTGTTAAAATGGGTGAATTTCACAAAACCAACAAGAAACAAGTAAGCAGTCATATTCAACAAAGAAAACAAAGACTTTTTTGAGTTGTGACATTTTCATCAACTACAACTCGCTACAAATTCTCCTTAGCAGAATGCAAAAATAAATAAATAAACAGACAAACAAACAAACATATAAAAATTAAATAAAAATAACAAATCATAAATAATTCATAAAAATTTAATAAATGAATAAAAATTAAAGACAGTATAGTTTTATTCCAATAATTAACAAATATGCAATTAATATCAAAGTAACGCTATTATTAATAACAATTGCTATTTTTTTTTTTTAATCATTTAAATCTAACAAGATTTATTGGATTAATGGGAAATATAAAAAAAGATATAATAAATTAAATAATACATAATAACAGATATAATTTTTTTAGTATTTTTTTTTATTTACAAAACAACTAGTCATTTTTTTTTTTCATTTTCTGTCATTTAACGGTTTTGGACATTCACTGTCAAGTTTCACCCCAGAGCCACTGAATCAAGTCACATCACGAGCTGCGTACACACAGACACAAGCTGCTAAAAGCTCAAATCAATCACACTATATTTGTCTACAGTTCAAATTTGCAGACACAGAATTACATAAGACTTGGCAAAACCACACAGTGATAGCAAACCTCCGAGGTGCTGTATCCGTCCTGAGTGGAAATCAGCTAAAGAAAGAGAGAAAGACAGCAGACGGGGCAAGGTGAATGTATTGATGAGCACAGGAGGGTCGATAACATTATACCGTTCTCTAACATCAGCGCTGAGCAGAGCAAAGTACAGCGGCACTATTCACAGATACACACCAGCACTCAGAGCTTTAATGCTGACGCTAAACTTTAACATCACATGGACACTACTGATGCTGTTTTTAAGACAACACACTACAGCCCAAAAAAATTTTAATAATTCTGCACTAATCAGTTTTGTGATATTGGGCTTTTCATAACGTGTTGTTTCAGACTAGAGAAATAAAAACATCCATAACGCACTGTTAAGTGTTTTTATTATTGCATTTAATCTATTTTAATTGCAATACATATCTTTAAAGGACATGTTTTCTCAAAATGAGTTTGCCCTGATTTATATAACAAATTATTCTTAAAATAAAAAATGCATATCTTTAGGCTGTTCATTTTTTATTCTCCATTTCAGCACCACTTGATTAGGCTATACTCTAAACTTAACCGTTTTATTCCTATCTAATCATTTATTCGGTGTGTTTTTACTGAGCGGTTTGTTCATATTTCATTCACACTGATTTCTCTAACATTTCATTCCTAAAAGCATGTTGAAAAGGGATATCTTTATAGGCTGTGAGTTTTTATCTCCACTTCAGCTGCACTTACATACATCAAACTAAACAGTTTCATTCCTATTGATATTCTGAGGGTTTTTACTGAATTTGTTCATGTATCATTCACACTGATTTACTGTACATAACATTTTATTTATTTTTTCGAGAGATGTCAGAGATATCAAAAATCCCTTCTATAAAGTATATATATATATATATATTTAACTCGGACATGTCAACTAAATGAAAACAAAATTTTGAACCTGGCTTTATCTAATATTCACATTCATTTTCTAGAAACAAGTGCAAAGTAATTAATGAGATAATTAATCTATGAATTAATTTTTATTTTGCTCCAATCACCTGGGCTGTCTTGCCTTAAAGGGATAGTTCACATAATGAACAAATGAACATTTGGGTCATACTTTGCAAATTCATGTTGTTTCTAAACTCTTTTTTTCACTAAAGACAAAAGAAGATATTTTGAAGAATGTGAGACCTACCCACATTCTTATAAATATTTTGTTATTATGTTCAAAAAGGAAAGATCATACAGGTTTTGGAACATTATAATTATAATTTTTGTATCATTTCTAAAACATAAATCTGAACACTGGATAAGGCCAGATTCAAAATTCTTGTTTCATTTTGTTGACACAGAGTTAAATATCTTTAGTGATTTTAGATATCTCTTTTAATCACTCAACAAAGAAATAAAAACATAAATAAAGAATCAGTAAGTAAATATTACATCAATTAAAATGTTACATAAATTACAGAAAAATGCAATAAAATATTGCATACATAAATTAAATGCAAAATATAGATAGGAATACAACTGTAAATTTTAGTGTTGTAAGTGTTGCTGAAATTGAGATAAAAATGTCTGTTTGAATTGAATTGCGCTGAATTGTAATTCAAATCAACAGATACAAATAGATATAAATGACAATAAATAAACAGTGTATTTTGGATGTTTCACAAGGCTATGTCCTCATTACATTCTATTATTGATAACTCTAAAATGAAGTATTTGGGTTAGGCTATAATATAAATGTACTGTAAGCTTGTGGGACATTTCCTTAATTTAAGCTTTAAAGCCGCTCTCTCTTTTCTCACATTTCTTTCCTCAGTTTTCTGGTGCGCTTTCCACCAGAGCATCCTCTTCCCGATGGAGGAGTGAAGGAAGCTGTTTCCCGCCGTCTCGTTTCCCTCGTTTATCTCCTCTTCCTCGCTCTCCTGCTGGAAAGAGATCAATAAACACAAACAGATTCAGTGAGTTCGTGAATCAAATTAAAACATGTATCATGGAGCAGCTCACAAATGAAAACACAGAAGATGATGAACAATCTTAATGGAGTCATGAGAGGAAAGCAACAACACCGAACTAATCATTTCATCGCATGAAGGCGGAACGGCGTTTATCATTCATCATCGATCTCTCGGTGAAGTCATATTCTCATCACTTAGATTTACGACGACAAGAAAATTATGAAATCATGCTGTGATCAAACTCAGAGGCATGAGATCAATAAACTCATGCATGTGAGGTTTTGAAGGATTTTGAATTCCATTTCATTTTGATACTTTGTTTTCCCTTTAATTTAAGTTTTCTTGTGTGTCATTTAGTTTTTATTAATTTTATTTTGTTAACTGCTTTTAAAGTTTTTTATTTTGATTTATTTTATTTTATATAAAAGGTAACATTTATTTTATTTAAATTAACAAAAAATATTTTGTTTACGGATAATAACTCTTCATCATATAAGCATATTATGCACACAGTATAGCATATTTCTTTATATTAACCAACATTTTTACTAAAAAAATTGTTTAAATGATATATGTGTGTGCACTGTGTATATTTATTATGAATATATGTATATATTTAAGAATATGTTATGTTTATACATTAAATATATTTATGCATAATATAAAATAAGAATATAAATATATGAATGTATATGCATTTAAATACATTAAAATATTTTTAAAATATATACATATCTAAAAATGTATATACTGTGTGTGTATTTAATTATATATATATATATATATATATATATATATATAATGAAAAAAATTTAAGTGTGTCTGA